>JAHBCN010006762.1:0-47175 GCA_019359885.1 Listronotus oregonensis
ATATATATATATATATATATATATATAATATATTTAGAAAGCTTAAATTGTGTTATGTATCAGGTGTTTATTTAAAAAACAAATTTGGTTTAAATCTTAAAAAATAGGTGATCTAGAAAACAGCCAATACACCACTGGGTTCTACGTAAAAAAATCTATGATAATCCGTTTTTACTTTTTGATAGGTGCCAAATGAAGCAAATTTTTTAATTTTATCCTGAATCTCTAAAACCAAGAGGGTTATGAAACTTTTGTTCATGGTATCTTGCTTCTTAAAAAAGTAGTATTTATTGTGCAAATTGCAACCCTCTATCTCTACTAATAGGGAAGGTATTCTCCAAAATATACGAAATCGAAATACTCTGCACAGCAGGGACAAGACAGGAGAACAATATTTGAAATAACGACTGTATTTACCTTATTTCCTGTAAATGTGGTAAAATATACATTGGGGAAACAAAAAGACCACTAGAAATTAGAGTTAAGGAACACAAACAACATCTGGAGCAAGGTGAAATGACGAAGTCGGAGTATTGACATTCAGAATGCCGAACATGCATTGTCAAAACCACACCGTATACAATGGTCGAAAGTCGAAAGCAAAAAGTATTCATAAAAAACCCACTGGAAGAAAAGAAAATTTAAAAATTCTTTTATAATTCATAACAACCTGAATTTATTTAGCAAGCCTAGTATTAACATTTAGAATATCTGGTAGCCATTGTTGAATCGTAAAAAATTGTTCGTACAATGGATATTTGTATAAACAACGAATCGCTTATAAGTCGTGGAATAAAGATTAGTTTATCACTCGAAAACGGTTGGATACAAAACAACCGAAACGGTGTAAACCAATTAACAAGTAAAAACAATGGAAGTCCAAGATGTTTGTATTATAGATTCGTAAATATATTTTGGTAAACCTCTAAAAATACTTTTAAAACCAGTGAAATGATGTCTAATACAACTTGAGTAATAGTTCAGAAGTCCTAAATTCTGAATGTGTGTTGCCGTTATTAAAGGCTTTAAGTATAGTCTGTCTCAAAGTATATCGTTATGGCTTTTGACGGACCATACCCCAATAAACCTTTAACGATTTTATTACCTATTGTTATTGGGTAAACCCATTTGTTTATAAGGGCAGGGGTGGGCCAGGTATTTCTTGAGTATTATACATAACCATTAGGCATATAAATATTTTGGCTAATATTTTAGTGGCAGTGTTGAATAACCGTTTTTACTGTGAATTTCAAAAAAGTTGTTTTACGAGAATATAACTATGTCGCGTCGAAATCATTTGTCATTAGATGCAAAAGAGGTTGTGAAAAATGTGTATGAAACTTTAATCAGTAGAGGTCTAATTAAACAAGAAGCTTTAAAAGAAACCTGTCTACTTACAAAAACTCCAATATCATCGATAAGGGATATTATTATTAGTGAAGAATTGAACAAAAAAAAAAACGTAGTGATGTTCAATCTCACCGTATAGACAATAGTGATCAGGACCTAATAAGAAGGAAAGTATATTGTCTTTATGAAAGCGGAGTTATTCCTACCTTGGATAAACTGAAAAAAAAGCTAGACGAAGACGAAACCGATGTAAATATTAGCCGTGCCACCCTCCATAGAGTTGTTTGTAAAATGGGATTTAAATACCGCAAAATAGACAAAAGACAAGTAGTAATGGAATCGCACAGATTACGCACTTGGAAATTTATTTGCTTTCAAGAAATTAAAAGATATAGGTTAGAAAACAGATCCATAATTTACCTTGATGAAACATGGTTCAATACACACGACACAGTATCCAAAGAATGGGTTGATTCCAGTCAAAACTGTCAGACGAAAGCACCTTTAAATAAAGGAAAACGCATTACCATAATACACGCTGGTTCAGAAGAGGGATTTGTCACAAACTGCTTGCTGTTGTCTGCAAAGAATATTAAAGGATTTTAGCTTGGATTATCATGAGAATACATGTGCAGAACTTTTTGAAAACTGGTTTCAAAATTATCTTTTAAAAAATATTCCAAACAACAGTGTTATTGTCATGGATAACGCATAACGCAAGCTACCATAGCCGTCTGCTACACAAAGCACCAGCTTCATCAAGTTCAAAAACTGAAATCCAGGAATATTTGTTAGAAAATGATATTTAGTTTGAATTCAGTTACAAAAAAACGCATCTTTTGGAAGTCCTAAATTCATATGCAATTAAAAACAATATGTATGTGATAATTTGGCTGAACAGGCTGGGCATACTGTCTTACGGCATCCTCCGTATCACTGTATATTTAACCCCATAGAGCATTTGTGAAACCAAGTAAAATTAAAGATCAGAGCAGAAAATGTTACACCTACTTTAAGTTCCAGTGTTATAAATTTGATAAAAAATGTAATTACTAACATACCAGTTGAGAGCTGGAAAAATTCACTACAGCACATTATAAAAATTGAGGACTCTTACATTTCTATCCAAAACAACATAAATCCTATTGTAATTAATCTCAATGATGACTCTGATAGTGAAACAGAATTAGATTTAGATATTTTGATTAAAAATGTAATTATGTATAGATAATGCAGTTATAAATTTATAAAAACTTTGCATATATTAAGTTTCTTAATGTAATTTGTAGATTATACTTACCTAAATAAACAATAAATTATAAATCTTTATATTATTAAAGTCCGTCCCTAATGTTCTGTCCTTTAATACCTACCGATCCGCAGTTTTATTGCTGTCGGCAGGTATAATCCATAAATGAAGGTAAGAGCTAACACGGTATACTTTGAGACAGACTACACTCTCAAGTTTACAGTAGACCACATATAGTCTAGTCAAGAAGTGAGTTTTCTGCGAAAAATAGTTAAAAGAGTATCTACGAAAAATATAAGCGATGGCCCATTCGACACGGATTGCAATTCTGAGAAATGTGTCATAATTGTTATTAAGAAATACGAAAAAAAAACATTTTGTTTTTTGATGATAACTCAAAAACTATACAAGATAGATTCTAAGAAAAGGAAATTTTTAATAAAAAACTCCTAAATCCCGGATCTCTATCTTTAATATTTTAATTTGTTGCTGAAAATAGGGCTCCGCTCGCCCGTTTTGGGATGAGCATAAAAAAACGTAAAATATTGTTAACTTAGAAAATTCGTTATAAACAAAATAAATAAATTTTAAATAATTTTATAACGTCATCTTATTGAGTACACTTATAAAAACGACTCCAAGAGGCAAGAAATTCATAGAGTGTTTATTTAAACAATTATCCAGCTTTCAATGGTAGGAACGAAAAAAAAAAGTTAATTAACAGTAGGCTAGCTTTTTAAAAAATGTATTTAATTTTTTTCCAACGCAACTTTTTTTCTTCAAGTAATAAAATGTCACCATAATTTTTTAAAAATTTTAAATCAATATTTAGTGCTTTAAAAAAATCATTTGGATGCAGTATTTACTAAAGAGGCGGCACTCTCATCTTAAAACAGGCGCGCAGAGCCCTATTTTTAGCAACAAATTTAAATTATCAATATTAATGTTCTCCTCTTTAAGGTTCTTTTTTGCAGTTCTCCCTATTTTGTATAGGTTTTGAGTTATCATCAAAAAACAAAAATGTTTGTTTTTTCATTCTGCATCTAACGATCTAAAAATATACAGGGGCTCATATTTAAAATAAGAAAAATAAAGTGCTTTCAAATTTGAAAAGTTTGACACTAAATTTTGGACACTCTGTACAGTTCGATTTAAGCAAACATGACCTAAGCTATTGATATTACGTAACTTAATAAGTTCCTTGTTTAATTCTATTAATCAAGCACTATTGGTATTTTTATTCATTTTTAAATTCAATGGAGCAAAACAGTTTTTTTTTTATATTTTTTTTTTTCTCTGAAATTACCGAACCGATGTTGACAAAATTTTAGAGGAAGATAGATGACTACAAGGGGTACCTATATATATAAAAAAAATACACAGTGTTCCATTAAAAAAAATGCACCATCGTGACGTCACACTTTTTTGTGACACCCTGTATAATCAAAACTATTTTCCTGAAATGCACCGTGGGTAGATAGCGTCTGCAAAATATGAAAATTTTACTGTAAATAATAAATGAGCTACATAAGACGGGAGGTGAACTGCAGGACCCTTATGTGTATATATAATATATATTATATATATAATATATTATATATATATATATATATATATATATATATATATATATATATATATATATATATATATATATATATATATATATATATATATATATATATATATATATATATATATATACAACGTGTCCAAGATAAGGAGGGCCAGTATGGGGATCTACGAAACGGTAAGAGCTAGGTGGGTAGTTTAAATTTGGCAAAGTTGCGTATTAGAGAGCTCAATAATTTACAGTTGTAAAATTAAAGTTCTATTTTGTTCTGAAATATGACCGAAAAACTGAAATTTCCGATTTTCGTTTTAATTTTTTAACGAGTTTTTTTTCGTTTTTTATTAATAACAATTGCAAATTTTATTTGCAGAAAAAAATCGACATGACACATTTCTCAGAATTGCAATTCGCGCCGAATGAGCCATCGCTCATATTTTTCGTACCTTTTTAACTATTTTTGCAGAAAGTTCACTTTTTGACTGGACTAATAACAATGGTCAACATTTGATCTACGCGAAAAAGCCGGAAGCGATTAGGTTCTATCAGGGTTTTTGGGGTCGCTGATTACAATGAGGGGTCGGTTAACCTCCATCACGTCAAATTTAAGGTCATTTGAAGGTCAAGTGAAAAAAAAACCATCGGAAAAATCTGGAAAAATTTATGCAAATGTTTTCGAGGTCGCTAAATCCGAATGCAACGTTTATTTACATCTATCCTAGAGGTCATCCAAGGTCATTTCGAGATTATTATGGGTAAGAGTATTTTTAACACTGCCTGATGGAACTACATTGACCTATGATATGTATCAATCTCTAGACAACAATTTTCCTGGTATGTATTTATTATCATGAAAGTAAATATCGCCCTGAATGTTATAGACAAGATAAATAAATAATCAATGATGGTCGCTGGTCGCCCACTGATACCTTAATAAACCAGGAAAAGGAAAACATAGATCGGAATTTTTTAAATAAGATTATTTTCCAGTTTATACATATAGTTTTTTTTTCATGTTTTGTCCAATGAGAAAGAAGGGAACATATCTGCATTTTAATCGAGAAACAATTTCAAACCAAATTGTTTGTTTTGGTTTTATAAACCAAACCAATATATCACTATCAAACCTTTTATTTTTTCAGTGGAAACATATCACTTTCATTATTTAGGATGATATATTGTGTCATCAGATGTCGATCTGCTTGTCACTTCCGGTTTTTTGGAATAAAAATGTTAAGAGCAATTCGAAAAATCTGAAACAAATCGTACGGATGTTTTTTAGGTTGGCGAATCGGAATCTGAGGTCAGTAAACATCGATAAGGTCCGCTTTAAGGTCATTTGAAAGTCAAGTGGAAAAAAGGCATATAGGTAGATCAAAAGTGTAAATAAAGACGGATTCGTATTCAGCGACCTCAAAAACATATGCATGAATTTTTCCAGATTTTTCCGATGGTTTTTTTAAAGGTCAAGTGGAAAAAAAGGCATATAGGTAGATCAAAAGTGTAAATAAAGCCGGATTCGTATTCAGCGACCTCAAAATCATATGCATGAATTTTTCCAGATTTTTCCGATGGTTTTTTTTACCTTCAAATGACCTTGAACCTGCTGTAATGAAGGTTAACCGACCCTCTAACGGGGTTAGCGAACCCAAACAAAACGGCGTTACCGCGTAGATTAAATGTTGACCTGTGTAATTCTTCGTTTCTAGTTTACTTTTACAGTCGTCTGTGTACTTTTTACCTAACAAAAATCCTAATGAACCTCCAATATCTGAAACAAATCCGTTTAAATTGTACCCAACCATCTCGCTCATATGTGTTACTATGTTGTTGGTGTAGTACATGGCAATAAAACTGTCTGGAAACAGATAGTCCGGCACCTCCCTCCTACTGATGATACTGGGGGTGTAAATCGTTACTTGGCAAGACATTGGGCATGTACAATTTGCTACGTTACGCCTTCTATTACTACAAAATATTAATACTTAATAATAATTTTTTAATCTAAAAATATTAACAACTGTACGAAATATCTATTTATGTTATAAGTACATAAAGCATTACTTTATTGGGCAAGTTTTTTTATATATCAACTCACAATAAAGCCATAATTTAAAGAATATACACTATATGAGTAGCGCACCCGTCTTATCCCCGCCTGTCCAATATATTCGTACCAGTCTATGGTATGAAGCCGGCAGAAATCGTTTTGCTTTAACAATGTGCTTTGGTATATTGTGTCTCTAAAAAGTTGTTAAATATATCTGGTAACAATATTTATTTGTTTAGTGGATAATTGTAAAATTATAATAAAAGGCAATTTATCGTTTTTTAGGTGCCCAAAGGATTAATATAAATCATATAGATTAGACTATTTTATTGGTATTTGTATTGAAAATATATTAAACTTTCAAATGTTAACCTTGGTAAAGTGCTTTGACATTCACTGAGTTCCATAAATTTGCTAATTAGAAGCTAGAACAATGTCAGAACCGTATTAGAGTTTGTGCTTTGCATTAAAAAGATAAGGATTTTTACAACCCTTTTAGGAGTCGCAGTTATTCATATGCGATTCCATCTGTATAGGTTTACCGAGTGAGCCTGCTAGAGAGGTTAAAATTTAACATTTGTTCTATTAAGTACTTGAGTAAAATTACTTAAATGTACCTTCTAATGTATAATTAGACCATCTTTAGAGTATTCCTTTAGCATTCTTAATTTCATTCAGAGAAGGACTATTCATCCTTCACCAGCGAGCTGTAAGGGATCTATCGTTTTTTATGGATATTTTTACGACTCCTGCTTTTAGAAGTTGACCAGTATAGTTCCACCCACGATAGCTCCCAGTAGGGCGACACAAAGTTTTTTTTATGCATTATTTTACAGTCTAGCTTAAGAGGCCCCGAACTTTCAACTTTGTTAGTTCCTTCATCAATAGAGTGTCCAGACTGATGGAACCTACTACCACCAAAAGTTTATTAAGATTTAGTTGATTAAACATTGATTTGAATAGCTAGAACTAAAAAACAGTCAAACCGTCATTTAACAAACAAATTGGGGATCCGATCAATAAAAAAATTAAATAAATATCCATAAAACATTGGTTTTTAAAAATCTATTTCTGTTTCTCTCATGAAAAATATGAAAAAAAAAAGATTTAACAGATATAAAAAATATTAAAAAGTACATTTACGATTTTCCTTATTATTATTTACTTATTAAAATTAACCTAGGGTGGATATCTCCGATTTGTAGTTCTAGGGATACTTATTAATAAGTAATAGAAACAAAAAGTTTAACATTTATTTGCAGTGACTGGTGATTATAAACAAATTAATATTATCAACATTATGCTAATATTATCGTAATAACACAGGTCAACAGTTTATTCAGGCTTGTAGGCATCGGAGATGTATATGTATATGTTTCGTAGTGTTTTTGGGGTCGTTGATTACGATGAGCGGGTCGGGTAGGCTCCATTAGGTCGGGTTCAAGGTCATTTGAAGGTCAAATAAAGAAAAAACCATCTGAAAAATTCATGCATATGTTTTCGAGGTCGCTAAATCCGAATTAGGCGTTGATTTACATCTATCCTAGCGGTCATCCAAGGTCATGTCAAGGTTATTATGAAGTGTTTTTGGAATAACAATGTTAAATACCATTCGAAAAATCTGAAAAAATAACGAACCTCCATAAAGTCAAGTTTAAGGTCATTTTGTCGGTCAACTGAAGAAATAGGAAAAATCTAAAAAATAGATCCAAAGTGTAAATAAACCCCGGATTCGGATTCAGCGACCTCGAAAACATATGCATGTATTTTTTCAGGTTTCCCCTTGACCTTTAAATGATCTTAAAGCTGTCCTGATGGAGCCTAACCGACACGCTCATCGTAATCAGCGACCCCGAAAACTCTAGGATACGATCTGCGATGCCCGTGTATAACGATCAGAGGAAACTCTTGAATAAATTGGTATCGGTTACACGAATATAAAACTTTTTTGTCAGTTAGCGATCGGCGACGACGCCGCATGGTGTCTTTGAAGCCAAAACATCAAAGGTTTATATGCAATTGACTCAACTTATATATTGTATATTCTAAATCCTAAAAGTGCTACCTTAAAGAAAGTTTACATGTGCCGAGGCTTTTCGGATGGAACACACTGAAAAAAGTTTGGCTTTAAACTTTGATTAAGAATCGTTAAGAATTGGAAATTTTAAATGTTGTAAGGTACCGATTAAACTTGATTCACAAGATTTTAAAAATGATTGCAATTGACCACTTTATATTGATATTTTTTAAACTAGTAAGCCATTATGTTGGATAACACAATTTTAAATTTGTTATCTAAATATTGAGAAATGGGACCTACACCAAATATATCTTAGATGCTATATATAAAGGAGAACAGGTTGGTAAAATACATTTTTTATTTTGGAATTTGCGAAACAAATTTGATTTTTGCAGCGCCTCCAGCATAGAAATGTGTAGGTTTCTAAAATTTTTTACTTTACGACAGACCACACTCGTTCTTCTGAGTTTAATGAATAGGAAAATAAATAAAGGAGGATCTCATGTCTTTTTTCCTAGCTCTGTGGGTAGAACCAAACCTTTAGACTAAAAAAGTACTAAGATTGCTCATTTTAATGTCTTAAATCGCGCATGATTTGGGGTCTAATATGTCAAAGGTAGCAATTTTTTTTAGGAAATAAAATCCTGCCTGCATTAGAAATTCAAAGAAAATTATGGCTATAGAAACTCAAGTTCAATCTGATTGCAAACTTTTAAAACACCCCCTAAATATACGATATTGCTGCCCCAGTTTCAGGGAGTATCAAAATTATTTGCTGAGGACGCCTAGATAATCCGATATTAACTAAAAAAACTTTACTTTATATGTAAGAAAAAATTAAATGTTTCCGTATTCTGACCTCTTAAGAGTCCATTCGCGCCGCAAAAATTGGATCCAATTTGGGTTCGGGACATAAGGTTTTGTAAAAACGGTATAAGTTATGGTAACTTTTAAATTACAAAATTTTGAAAGGAACACCAAATTTTCTAGCTTATATGGCTGTAAATACTTTTTTATTTTGGATTTGATAATTATTTTTTGCAGAAGCTCCCTAAAATGGTTAGTTTTAAACTTTTTTCTTAGACGAAACTCGTTCTTATATTTAATAAATAGGAAATTACAGAGAGGATTCAGTTTATTTCCTACTTTAAAAATGGTGTATAAGTAAAAATGTCATTTTAATGTCTTAAAATAGGGTTAAATTTGTCAAAACATTATTCTGTAGGAAATAAATCGGCATTAGAATCAAAAAAATTTGGAAGAACCTCAAGTAAATCTGATTAAACTTTTAAAACAGGCTATAGAATTGTGAGTTTGGGAGTATCTTATTTGCTGAGACGCCATCCGTTTAACAAAAATTTTGCTGGTCCTTTTGCGACAATTAAATGTCTTCCGTATTCTGACCTCTTAACAATTTGCTAAATTTTTTAGTGGAATTGGATTGCAAAATTTTTAAGCAAAATCTATCGAACTGATTTTAACAAAATTTGGCGTAATGTTTCATTATAGCATGATATATATTTTGTTTTAGCTGAATATTGAGGTTCTAAGAAAAATCTAAAGGGTACAAAAAAAAGTACCTACGTTTTTTTTTATTTCTTTTTTGTTTTATTGCTGTGTTGCAACAATCATAATATATTTAAAGTTGCTAAAAACATAGCGTGATAAATTAACGGAGCCTTGTAAAACATTATTATGAAATCTTTTTTACAATTTTTTTCAACGACAAATACTTACAAAGTTATAAGCTATTAAAGTAGAAAAAATGCTTATTTATCATTTTTTTTATTTAACAAATGTTTCGGATTTTCCTAAGGGGGAACATATCTCATAAGTTATATCCATATCCAACCAAAAACAGATAAGCTTCCTGTATAAGTGATGACATCAGAATCAAAATCCTTTAATATTAATGTATACAGAGTGTATATACATAAATATGGAACGCTCGAAATACCTCCCACACCGTTTATCCATTTTTGATGAAACTATGTACTCATAGGTTCGAAATTACGCCGGATCGAATGATGAGCTCCGCGTCGTTGCCAAGTTTACCGTTTTTCTGAAATCGAACGAAACTTTTTTTTTTTAAACGGAACACCCTGTATTTGATTCGGTTTTTGAGTTCTGCTTAAAATTGTGTATACTTTTTGTATAAAGTATTTTTTTCTAACGATATCAGTTTCTGAAAGAATTAAGATTAAAGTAAAACTTAATGTGTTTTACCTACAAATACCTGCACATGTAAGCTTACCCGGAATATCTGTAATTGTCAATATTTTTACACAAATTATTTACACAAAATGGATCATTTAACTGAAACCCAAAAAATCGAAATTTCAATGATACTGGGTTATGGGGACAGAATGAGAACACAAGAAGAAGTTTGTAATATTTTTAATGACAAATATCCTGACAGAAATCCGTTAACAAGATCTACTGTAAGCAAAATTTTGAAAAATTCCGTGAATCCGGAAAAAGATGCTGCACACTCTGGCCGTCCTAAAAGTTCAACAGATGGTGATAAGGCTCTAAACCGTTTGTTGAGTTTAGAGGAAAATCCCCACCTTTCTACCAGAATGCTGGGAGAAGAAAATCACATTTCCCATATGTCAGTATGTGCTAAAAACCAAAAAGTTTCATCCCTACAAAATAAGACTGGTACAAGAGCTCTTAGAAGACGACTATGACAGACGCTTGCAATTTTGTAAAATTATGATGGAGCGCTGCAACGCCAATCCAGATTTTGTCCCCCAGATATTCTTTTCTGAAAAATCAACCTTTTTTTTTAAAGGATGTGTTAATAGACATAATTGTCGTTATTGGGCCAGGGAAAACCCTCACTGGAAACGCGAAAATCACACCCAGTTTCCTCGAAAAGTAAATGTTTGGGCTGGTATAATAGGTCGTAGAATAATTGGCCCATTCTTCATGGAAGAGACGTTAAATGGGGAAAGATACCTGCAGCTTTTAAGAAATGAAATTGTCCCTGCTCTTGTGCAACTATTTCCAAATAATCATAAGTTGTGTTAATTTAATTTTTTGACTACTACACTCGCATACGGCACGTCCGACAAACGTTCCCATTAGTAAAAAAAAGTAATATTTTACTTTTTTTTTTAAATGATATTTTAGGCAATAATCAAGCTCCAAGTGACGAAATATGGTTTCAGCAAGATGGAGCCCCACCTCACTATGCCCGTAATGTTCGGCAGTATCTAAATAATGTTTTTTTTGAAGATGGATTGGACGTGACGTAGGGGCACAATCGAGTGGCCAGCTCGGTCTCCGGATTTCTCGTCCCTCGATTATTTCTTGTGGGGCCACCTAAAAAATGTCGTTTTCAAAACCAAGCCCACTGACCTTTTACATGCTTTTACACAGAACTAAGCTTATTGCCAGGAAGTAAATGGGAAACATTTTAAGCATCTGATTTAATTTTGTTTTGTTTATTGTTGTTAAGTTATTGCCTCCTGTATTGTTTATACTTGTATTTGTAGGTAAAAAACATTAAGTATTACTTTAATCTTAATTTTTTCAGAAACTGTTATCGTAAGAAAAAATACTTTATTCTAAAAGTATACAAAATTTAAATCAGAACTTAAAAAACAAAATCAAATACAGGGTGTTCCGTTTTAAAAAAACGAAGTTCCATTCAATTTCAGAAAAACGGGAAACTTGGCAACGACGCGGAACTAACCATTCGATCCGGCGTAATTTCGAACCTATTACATAGTTTCATAAAAGTTGGATAAACGGTGTGGGAGGTATTTCGAGCGTTCCATATTTATGTTACACTCTGTATCTAAGTTTTTAAATTATAATTTATTCCCTATTTAAAGTGTTTATCACTTTAGTGCTTTTAATCATTATTTTTCTAAGAAGTGACATTAGGGCGTAATTATGTTTTGAGCAGGTCTCATCTTCAGCGTACACACACACATCCTAAAATAGTATATTTTGCTATTTCCCACTTACTATGGCAAAAAACTGCTCAGTACCGCATTGACTTGAGTGAGATTGCTACACTGTGGATAGGAAGTAGAATTCGGTAGTAACCATAACCATGGTAAGGTACAGTTTGTTCTGCTAGCTACTACTTGGTGCAAGCATTTTTCGAAGCACTAAAAAATGTAAAATGCTACTAAGTGACATTTATATACAGTATTTTATCACTTACTTTGTTAGTAAGGTAAAAATGACAATCAAGATCTATCTAGAAAAGTATATCGACTATTGTATAATCGTAAAATAAGCTATTAGTGGTCGCATAGTACAATATATTTTATATTTTTAGATAATTCTAAGATGAGTGCCAAGAAAGAGCAGATTATGGGTCATGCAGATCTTACAATTAGTACCTTAACCAAAGTATACATAATAACAAGTAATGTAACTCTCCCTGTTGCTACCTGAATTTTTCAGTGACCTTGAGTCGATCGGTACCCTGAAATGTACCCTGGAATCGTCAGTGCAGTAGAAGCCGTGCAAGCTATAGATAAAAAACAATAAATAAGAAAGTCGAAGCGATAGGTGTTTATAGTCTATTAACGTACTCGAGATAGTGAGAGTAAAAAAAGAAGGCTCCGCCTACAGGGATATGAATATTTTGATTCGCTGCCTTTTATTGCTTTTTTTTGTCTGTATCAAGAAGATAGTAATGTACAATTATGAATATATATTATTTAAGGTAATTGGTCATAATTATCAATTAAGTTAGGGCAACGATTTTACTGCATGGAACATAAATTTTGACGTACTTATTAATTGAGAGAGAATAGTTTTAACCTTTTATAAACAATATATATATATATATATATATATATATATATATAATATATATATATATATATATATATATATATATAACAACGTGTCCAAGATAAGAAGGGCCAGTATGGGGATCTCCAAAACGGTAAGAGATAGGTGGGTAGTTTAAATTTGGCAAAGTTGCATATTGGGGAGGTCAAAAATTTCTAACGACGTTTCATTTTCGTTAAACCATCAACTTTTTTTTAATACGTCCCAGGACATTTGATTTAATTTTTTTGAACCCCTTATTATCCCAATTATCAAAATGTATAACACTTAATATTTATTTAATAAATATGGGACGCCCCTATAAGGGTTCATATGCGTTCCTTGTCTGATTCATTGTCACTTATGAAAAATATCTTTATTTAACAGAAGAATATTAAGTGTTATACATCATTGTAATTGGGATTAAAACTGCTTCAAAAAAAATGCAATTAACAATCGAGGGCCGTATTTAAAAAAATAAAGGTGATGATGGTTTAGCAAAAACAAAACGTCGTAAGAAATATTAAAGTTTGCTAATAGATGAAGCGCAAAAAGTTTAAATGAGAATGTATTTTATTAGATTTTTAATTAAACAGAACATTTAAATCTCTGTAATAGTTTTATTTTAATTTCACTTTTATTTAATTTATGGTTTGATGAAGCCCTAATAAACGAAACATCTCTTTTTATTATTTATATAAACTAAACCGATCGCTAATCGATTGAATTTTTAAAAACTAATAACAAGGTTTAATATTTATTTTCACTTTTAAAATTTCGAATAAGTATTAGGCACACTCGTACAGTATGTATTTCCCGTTTTTTTTTTTTGCTAATTTAAAAGTAAAAGATGAAATCGGCAAAAACACAGATAATTAAGACATAAATTCTCTTACTTCTTTAAAATATTTTTTTCCAACTATTTTATAATTATTCAAACTTTCAAGAATAAAATTTAGCGTACGCCTATGGTCGAGGCTACAAATTCTCACTTCAAGGTCCCTGGGACGATTGCGTTAAAACGGCGAAATTTGACGGAAGTTATGTTACTTGTTTTTATTTATACTTTGCCTTAACTATACAAAATGATTAAAGAGCAATTATTTTAAGCCTTATTTGCATTAAATTATTATAGCTAGAGCAATGAATGTTTTAATAATAAAATGTAAAGATAAAATTTGGTGTACCCGACTCGTATATAATTTTTCCGCAAATAACATAAAATGCATATTAAAAATGCATTTTAAACCATAATATTATACTGAAAAATAAACAAAACTAAGATGAAAAAATTCAATGAATCAAAAACAAGTTATATTTTGGAAAAATTCTTAATTTTTTATTTCAGACCTCAAATATGAATTAAATTAACTGTTGTTACTAAAAAGAAACACGAATATAAAAATGTTACGAAAAACGAAGACTCTTTTAAAACCAAACTAATAAATTAAGTGTCCCATTAAGAGTACGTTAATTTTATATCATATGTCTTTTGTTTTATTTTAAATAAATGTCTTTAAGGATGCCAGGGAAAAATACACATGCATACACAATATTTTTTGTTTTTTGTAATTTCACTGAAAACAACTCCGGGGCCCTTTAATGGAGGCTAAAGGTGGTTTTTTCCAAAAAAAGGCCCAAAATAGGGGTTTAAAAAAAAGGGCGGGGAAAAAAATGTTTGCATAAAAAAATTTAAAAAATTATTTATTCATCATAATTATCTATCTGTCACTTTTTCCAAAATTTTTACAAACAATTCAAATTAAATATACACTCTCCTTGCGTTTTTTTCGGCAAACTGATTTATTAAATCATTTATAGCTGATAATGACTTTAGTTTATCTAAATGTTCTCTATCTAAAATTATCTAATAATTATGGACAATAGTGACAGGTCTGACAGGCGTTCATGTCCCATCGAAGTTTTTAGGTAATTTTTTATCAGTTTTAATTTTAAAAAACTTTTTTCAGCAGTTGTTATTACCTCCGGAAAACTGGATGGAAGACTATTGAATTTTATCAGCAATAATTCAATAAGTTCCTTAATGGAATGAATTTTTTGAATTTAAGATTGTAAGCATGTTTTTAAAGCCTTTAATTGGTCATAAAGATTAACTGAGATGTCTTTACTGTATTTAGCCGATGCGTTGAATATCTCTCCGTTTGAAGAAGACAGGAGTTTCTCCGGTTGTAATATTTCGAACATACTACTCAGGTCGCAAAGGCTCTGAAATCTTGGTTTAGTTTAAGAAATTAATATATCTAAACAGCAATTGTATACATTGACTTTGAAATAGGATTCGGGGTCTGAAATTCTGTCATCTTGTGATAACTCATCAAAAAGACGCTTCGTTATCTTTCGCCTTTTGTTTTTAAAAACAGTTGTTACTTCCCACTCTTTTGCTAAATCTTTGAACTCATTTAGCAAACTATTGAATAAATTTTGATGTCTTAATTCGCACAGTCTATTCAAAAGATTACTTAATAAAATACTAGTTTTCTGTAAGTTATTATTTTCATGCTGTAGAGCTTAAAAACAGGATTAATGATTTCAAATAGTAAAAAAATGTGACAAGCACTAAGAAATCATAACTCTCTAGAATGTTAATTATATTTTCACATTATTCACGTTTATCTTTTTTATTCGAAATTAAATTTAGTTGGTACAAAGTTTTCATGATTAATAAATAATTTTTCTTTGCCGCTAATAAAGTGTCGTTCCTTGAAGACCATCTGGTAGGACATACCTTTTTAAGGATAATTAAATATTTTTCAGATAAATCGTCACCTAACATTGCCCAGCGTTTTATACTATTTCCAAAAAAATTTAATATTTTTTCTAAATTATCAAAAAAAGTCGACACTTCACGAACATGTTTCACAGCATCGTTTAAAACTAAATTTAATGCGTGCGCAGCACAGTGAACATAATCGGCATTCGGAGCATGCTCTTTTATTAGGGTTTGTAATCCTCTATAAACATCCGACATAACATTTGCTTCATCGTTACCCTGTGCTCTACATTTAGTCAAATCAATTCCATATTCTTTAATCGTATTTAAAATCTCAGTTTTAAAATTTGGGAAGTTTATTAGTTTTTGCTTACGCACAATGGGGCCCCCGTTGCCCGGGGGCCCCGTATAATTGGTAGGGCAGATACGGCGGTAGCTACGCCCCTGACCTTGACCATATATATAAAGTAAAGTTTAAAAACGATCCTCTGGAACACAACGCCTTCTTAATTTACTGCAATTTAAGGGCCATTTTTGTAATACAGAGGTGGTCCTTCTTATCTGTAGTCTCCATGCCCTTAATTATAATCGCCAGACATATCTGGTTAAGTTTACTTTTCCTAACCTGTCATTAATTAAATTGTATAAAGTATACGTAAAATAGGCCCCTTACGCATATTTTTTTAATTGGCTAAAAATAACCCTTTATACCTAAATATCGCTTTTGCGCAATCATGTTTATTTGAAATATAGAATACTATAATCTGTTCTTTTTTGTCTGAGGAAAATACATTAAGAAAAAACGTTTGCATATATTGGTTTAAAAAGTCAGAAACTATGGTTTTAATAATAACACGGGTCAACATTTAATAACATAATAACAAGGTTTTGGGGGTCATTTAAAGGCCAAGTGAAGAAAATACCATCGGAAAAATCTGGAAAAATCCGGCTTTTATTTACACTTTCGATTTATCTGTATGCATGAATTTTCCAGATTTTTCTTATGCTTTTTTCTCCACTTGACCTTTAAATGACCTGGAACCTGACTTGAGGTTAACTGACCTCAGATTCCGATTTGCCAATCTTAAAAACATAGGTACAATTTTTTCAGATTTTTCGAATCGTTCTTAATATTTTCATTTCAAAAACATTTCAAAATAACCTTTAAATGACCTTAGATGACATTAAGGATAGATGTAAATAAACTTCGGATTCGGATTTATCTACCTCGAAGACATATGCATGAATTTTTCCAAATTTTTCCGATGGTTTTTTTCTTCACTTGACCTTCAAATGACTTTGAACCTGACGTGATAGGGGTTAACCGAACCTCTCATCGTAAACAGCGACCCCAACATCCCCAGTAGCACCTAACCGCTTTCGGCGTTCCCGCGTAGGTCAAATGTTGACCTGTGTAATAAATGTAACTCGGGTCTAGAGATACCCCGGTTATTTTGGCTCACGAGCTTCTTGACAGTGTTATAACCTACAAAATAAATTTTAATGTGTAAAGTAATAATTTGGGGTCTTTTCTAATACGTCCCCGCATTTTCACGTCTGAAATATAATTGGGAAAAATAAAAACCGCTTTGCTAAACCAGAACTAACCATGATAGACTAGAACTTAGGGCTTTTGAAATTGTCTAAATTATCCCTACCTAAAAGTTATTAATATATTTATTTAAGCGTAATTATATATTCCTCCTAGCTTTTTCTAATAGGTTGCAAAAACTTCTATGTAGGGATAATTTAGACAAATTCAAAAGCCCTAAGTTCTAGTCGGTCATGGTTAGTTCTGGGTTTGAAAAAGGGGAAATTTTCCCTTTACCCTTATGCTTTAATATGTTTCTTGTGTCAACACTGTCAAGAAGCTCGTCAGCCAAAATATCCGGGGTATCTCTAGACGCGAGTATAAATGTATTGCATTGGTTCAGAAAGTCGATAATCATTATTACTTACGAAGTGTTCTTTTCAAACGATAATGAACAGTTTTTAGAGATTTAACCTGGTTTTTGTGAAATGTGTTAAGTTTTGTGACAATTGCGATGGATTTTGAGGGTGTAATACTAATTACTAAAAAAACTAATATTTGAAGTCGGTGACACTTGTGTTGTCACACAGTTTTTTGGTCTAACGGCAAATTTTACAGGCTAGACGTGAACTTTAAATCGTAATTACGCCGAAATTATTTTTTCTGCGAAAACCTTTTTAAAGATGATTCTTTAATAGGCAAAGGAACAGATTAGACGTGTTTTTAGATCAAAAATTATTTGCAAGGGGCCCATTTAGGATATTCTACCTCTAGTGTTTAAAATACCTTTTAGTTTGCTTACTTTAGATCGGCTATAACTTGGATCATTTTCAATACAGGGATTATCGTGGGTATTAACACGCTTAAACGATTGATATTTAAGAGATACTCTTATGTCTTCTGCTGCTTCTAAGTACAGATATTCCAAGAAGTTAGTTTCTTGTTCATCTTCAGCTAAAATTTATCATCTTTGACACAAAAGTTATTAATGTAATATTTAAAGTATGCATTCGCCATTAAATATTCTGATATACGAGGAGGGTTTAATTGTAACCGGAATTTTACTGCAGCTTTTTATCAAACTGGAAAATGTCTACTTACGTATTTGCTTCCGAAGTCCTGAAATCATTGAATGAGCTTTATAATGCCTTTTTTATATATCTTTTTTGTTGCGTGCAAACCCTCTTATGAACAAACGCGGCAACAGCATCATCGTCTTGGATTTTGTGCCGCCTAATGTTCTTTTTCAGCGGCTCAAAGAGATAAAAATCCGTGGTGATAAATCTGGACCAAGGGACCGATGTGAAAAAAGCTCTTAATAAATTTATTGAGATCATTTATAGTCAATTGAGTAGTATGAGGTCGAGCGTTATCGGGCAGTAGAAGGATACATATGAGTGAATGGTTAGGTTTGACTTTCCAAATGAGCAAGTTAGAATAATAAGACGGATTAACGGTACGTCGTTTTTTTAAATTAATTTAAAAAAAAACACCCTTGCTGCTATTCCAAAAGACGATAGCCATTAATTGACTAGCTGAAAGAACAAACTTTTGATTTTTTGGCATGATCAAGTTTGAGTGGCGCACTCTTATCTTCATTGTGTAAATTTTGACATAAATGGCAAATGATGTGTAAGGAATTTAAAAATGCACTACCTTTTCTTATACTACCTGAGAAACTCAGTAAATGTTTCAATACGTCGCTGTTTTTCTTCCATTGTCAGCAATCTGGGTATTAATAATATTATATATGCAAACTTTCCATAAAGCATTTTTGTGAAAGTTTGGGGAAAACCTTCTACGGGTAAGAATAGGGTCGTTGATCAGATCAGTGAAAGTTTGTGTTATCAAAGTCTTCAAAAGTGCATGCACCTAGATTTTTGATATGGTTGGTTTTCCGCATTGGGCTAAAAGTATCTGCAAAATATCAATTGGTTTGGCACCTCTTTCACAAGAAATTCATTACACTTTGCGTAACGAGGACAGGCACTGTCTGCTCTGCCATTTTGACCTTTAATAAATAAAAACAACTGAAGTGACAATAATAAAATACTTGCCTTCTAGATACTCCATTGCCAGAATGTAAGGTCCAGGGTTTGGGTCATTTTTCTGGTTCTGAGTATAAAATTCCGGGTTATATTTGAACCTACCTGCAGGCCCGTTCCTGGGGTGGTGAGCACCTGCGTGCAGGATTGTTTGTGCGCCCCCAAGTTATGATTTCAAGATGCCTAACATCATAACATTTTCTTGTGATGTGATTAATATAATTAATAGATAAAACAAAAATTAAACGATCGAAGTTTGAAAAAAATCACATAAAAGGAAGTAAATCATTACAATACAATATGTAAGTTAACAGTAAGAAAAAAACACTCAATTCGCAAATTAACAAGGTATTTTGCAATTTTACTTGAAACAATGACAGAAAGTATAGATACCCACAACACCAAAAACCCTATTAAATAATACATATAAATGAAAAATAATCACACGTCGTGCTTTCACAGATGGAAGCTCATTGATTATTTCATTGTAATCAATGGCTTCACAAATTTTGTTTTCAATTGAAATAACTGCCAGATCTGATAGCCTTTGTTGGCACATCGACGTTCTTAAATAATTTTTTATGAGCTTTAGCTTTGAAAAACTCCTTTCGCCAAATGCCACCGAAATTGGTAGGGTCAGGAATATCCTCAGACTATAAATGGATTTGAAAACAAGGAAAACAAGGACTGTAAATTTTTCTTTGTTATATAATTTAAAATATCTATGGACAAGTCTCGAATTTTGCTACAGTCTGGGACTGGGTTAAGAACTTTGTATGACAGAATTTCATTATGCAAATTAAGACCATCAATACCTTTGCATACGTTTCCTTCATGTTGAATTTGTAAAGCCAAATCCAAATCGATACATGATCGTTTTATCACAGCAGGCTCCAGATTTTGAAAATTACCCAAAAATCCAAATAAATCGTGGCACTTATATATTCCCTCAAAGCGTCTTTGTAGGGATTGAACTGTTGTATCCAAAATTTGAAAATAAAAACTGATCTTAAGGCAAAAACATTGCTCTGGGGTTAATTTTCAGAATTTGAGCTTGAAGGCTCACATGCTTGCCAGACATATTTGCCCCATTGTCGTAACCGTGACCTAATTTTAACTTTATTTAAAGAACAACAGCTGCTCAACATGGCTAGCATCTGAAGATTTATCCACAATTATTGAGTAATATATTGCTGTTCTGTGGCAATTGAGAATTTCTCGCTGAATATTTTTTGAAAATAAATAAATTAATTCATTTTGGAAGTGATTGCTTAGATAATGAGGCATATTTTGGCATAAGTCTTTAGACCTTCGAATATTAAAAGACAAACACTGCGGCCATGTGCTGACACTTAAAACCCTTTTCAATCTGTATGGATATATTTTTTTGTAATTAAATTGTAACCGTTTACAGTGGCAAATACTAAGCACACATTTTTTTGATTTAGAAGTGAGAATTTTCGTAACTGTAACTAGATATTTAACGCCTCCATTGCATACCCGTAGAAAGAAATCCTTACAAATAAGAAAAAAATATAAAAAATTACTTCCATGTAGTTTTTTAAAATTATTGCCTCCTTTCACGTTATGGTTTTATTACCTTATGGATAAAATAATATACTCAATATATCGCTACAATAGCTTTTTTAATAAGGATTTTAAAAATATTTTCAATGAATAGACAAGCAGTAAAATGGCAAATGCAAACTCGATACAAATATTAATGGTCGTTTTAGACAATTTTTAAGTTGAGCAGATTAACTACTTTAAATATTCCTAAATATATTTTTACTTACATGTCATGATTTCATTTGGATTATGCATATAAATATGAAATCCAAACTGGGAAACTGAATTATCATCCACCTGCCTTCGGACCATATTATGATAAAGATAAAACCACCATCCACCAGACATACTAAAAAACTCCAGAGGTACTTCTTGCGGTCACCGTGAAACATCGTCCATGACGTATACTTTGAAATTCTGTCCATTCGACATCTAGAAGTATAAATGATCTAAATTAGAAAAGCTGTCTATAATTATCAAGTGTGCGCACAAATTACAGACACCAGGTGCAAAAGCAAGCATCGGCGATGGAATCTAGCGAATATTGACACTGTTCCTTGGTGCTGCCAAGGTATAGTAATTTTCAATCTCACCGTATTGACAATAGTGATCAGGACCTAATAAGAAGGAAAATATATGCTTTTGAAAGGGGGGTTTTTTCTACCGGATAACTAAAAAAAATGCTAGACGAAGACGAAACCAACATAAATTTAGCCCACCCCCCCTAGAGTGTTTTAAAAAAGGGGTTTAAATACCGAAAATAACAAAAGACAAGAGTATGGGAAACGCACAGATTACGCCTTGGGGGAATTTAAAATTCCTTCAAGAAATTTTAAAAGATAAGGGTTTTGGGAAAAAGATCCATAATTTACCTTTTTGAAACATGGTTCGATACACACGACACAATATCCAAAGGATGGGTTGATTTCCCGTCAAAACTGTCAGACAAAACACCTTCAAATAAAGGAAAACGCATTACCATAATACACGCTGGTTCAGAAGACGAATTTGTCCCAAACTGCTTGCTGTTATCTGCAAAAATATTAAGATTTGTTGGTTTTTTTATGAGGATACAAGTGCAGAATTTTTTAAACGGTTTCAAAATTATCTTTTAAAAAATATTCCAAACAACAGTGTTATTGTTATGGATAACGCAACTACCACACCCCCCTGCTAACAAAGCACCAGCTTGCAAGTTCAAAAATGAAATCCAGGAATGTTTGTTAAAAATTTTTATTTATTTTGAATTAGTTACAAAAAAAGCAACTTTTGGAAGTCCTTTCATATGCAATTAAAAAACAATATGTATGTGATATTTGGTGAAAGTCTCATACGTGTTTTGTCCCCTTCGTATCAGTATGTTTAACCCCATAGAGCAAAAATTTGTGGAAAACCAAGTAAAATCAAAGATCAAAGGCAGAAAATTTACACCTACTTTTTTTAAGTACCAGTGTTAAATAGTAAATATATTATTATATGTATATTATTAGAGTCCGTCCCCCAGTTCTGTCCTTTAATCCCCCCTGATCCCATTTTATTGTTGGCGGAAATAAATCCATAAATAAGGAAAAATAAACGGTATACTTTAAAACAAACTTACCGTTTTTATTAATCAATTTCCCCAAAACCTTGCCCCCCTTCCTTGGGTTTTAAGTCCTTCTCAATTCTACTAGGTACTTGCAATTACAAATATTAAATTTTTGCATTTTTTGTCTGGTTTTAAAAAAAATCTTTATTTTTCTTATATTTTTATGGGTTAAAAAGTTATTTATTTTTAAGAAGAAAAAAATTAAAAAAAATTTTTTTTTTGAAAAAATTTTGAAATAAAGATATAGAAGCCCCCAATTTTCTTTTTTTTAAATTTTTTTTCCCAAAAAAAAAAATAACCTTTAAAAACTTATTTATAATTAAATAAGGGTTAGGCTGCGTTTATTATTGTTCTTTTTTTTTTGCAGCTTTTTTTTTTAAAAATTTTAAAAATTTGGGGTTTTTCCCTTTTTAAAGATTTTTAAAAAGACGTTTTTAAGGGCACAAATTTTTTTTCCCCCAAAATTTTTCATACATCTGTTTGTAATTATTTATCTTTTTTAAAGAAACTAGATCTAAAAATTTTTAAAATCACAATTTTGCTAATCAATTTTTAAAAATTTGGTTACAGAAAAGTTTGATATATTGACCTTTGCTTGTTACTACTATTTTTGATATATTTCTGCCATTAAAGCAGACCTAATCTGGTTTATTGATGGCTCAAAAACAATTAAAGAAGAATAAGAATCAGGTAATATTTCTTTTTGAGTATACAATGATAGAGATAAAAGAGATAAAAAAAATTTCCCAAAAAGATACCCTTGTAACGGGGGGCTTTAAAATTTTTTTATTATAAAAATACAGAGCTAAAAAAAAAAATTTAAAAAGGGAAAAATTATTTTTTGTAATTTTAAAAGTCACAGTAAATCTCCAAAAAAAGTTTTTGTAACCATTCTATATACAAAAAATATTCTTTACGTTTTATAATTCTGCCTTAACATAAATATTCATTTTTAAAAACAAAAAAACAAGAAGCAAATTCTTATTTATACACAATGAAAAAAAAAATGTATTTTTATTTTTAAACCATATTTTCTCAGAAGCAAAATTTTTTGATAAATCTTACCACATCTTCTTTTTAAAATTAAATTTTATCAAAACCCCCCCACTATTTTTCAAAATGCCTTTGGGTTTCAAAAAATTCCTCTATGGTATAATTTTGAAATTTAAAATTACGAAAAAAATAAGTGGACCAAAGATTTTGTGTCATCCTTGTGCCATATTTCTAAAAACACACAATTAAAAATATACTCTTGAATTATTAAACGATACTGGTAAAACTTTATTTAAATTACAATAAGATGTCCCATTTAAAAGTCGCTTGATTTTATCTCAAGAATCACATTTAAAAACATTATGAAAATCTGATGAAATTTTTTGAACCTTTAAAAAAAAATTTCCCCATTTAAGGGTGGATTCATCTTGATCTCAGAAATAACATTTAAAAAATTTGAAGGATATTTTAAAAAACAAATTTTTTTGGGTTACAGCACTTGAAATGCGGCAAAAATTTAAAACGGGCTCAAATTTTAAATTAGTATCTTTTTTTTAAAAGCTACCATTTTGATAAAAATTAAAGATGATCCGGTTTCCCGTGATCCGATAAATGGAATCGTGATTCGTATTCATGTTTTTCCCCCATCTGATATATATATATATATATATAATATATTATTATATATATATATATATATATATATATATATATATATATATATATAAAAATAAAATATTATATAAAATATTTATATATATATATATATATATATTATATATATATATATAAAAAAATTTTAAATTTAAATTTTTTTTTTATTATAAAAATAAATTAATTAAATAAAATTTTTTTTTTTTTTTTAAAATAAAAAAAATAAATAATTTTTAAATTAAAAAAAATTTAAAATTTTAAAATTTCTTTTTCCCCCCCTTTTTTTTTTTTTTTTTTTTTTTTTGTTGGGGCGTTAATTCGATAGAAATGTAATTTTCATACAATTAGTTTTTAAACATTTTTTTCAAAATGATAAATAGCAGAGTTATTTCTTTAAATGAATTTTCCGTAACTGGACGCAGGCAGCCATGGAATTTTAAAAATGGGGCTTTTTTTGTACATAATATCGTAGTACCCCTTGTCGAAACCAAATTTAAATAAAGTCCGCCATAAAGGATATAATTTGTCAAACCTTCTAGTTATTTGGGTAAATAATAAACATCGTAGTTTCAATTTTTTTAAAAATAACGCATAACTAAGTAACATTAATAAAATACATTATGCTAATAATGGCTATATTGGCATCATCCCAAAAAAACATTCAACACATTTCTTAGTAAATTCAGATATTGTTGGCCTGTTAAAGATCCTTTTTTTAAAACACAAAGGGCCAACAATTTTTGTCCCCAAAGAGGGAAGGGAAAATCGTTTAAAAAACCCTTTTGGGGTTGAAAGGATGGGTGGCGCAGGAGATTCAATGCTCCCAAAAATGTTGGTTCCTTTTGGTTTAAAAATGCCCCCTATTAATAAAGTTAGTATCATTGCTTCAAATAATTAATCGTAAAAAGTTTGGATTTTTTATAGCAGCATTTACAAACCATTGGCAAAAGTTAATATGCCTTTTGTAATCACCTGGCAACAAAGTTTGTGTGGGTCTGTATTTGTGGTGTGTATTAATGGTTTCTTAGCATAGATTAAGATCTGACCTACAGTTTCTTGTGGAGTTTTCACGATAAACTTTTAAAAATGCCAAAAAAATTAATTTTTTTTTGTTGATTGATTATAAAAAAATTTTTTTTAAATTTTTATGTTAAAAAAATTTTTTTTGATTGAAACTTTCGATAAAAGGGGAAAAAATATCTTCTGTTTGGCATATTTCTTTTTTAAAATAGTTTCCTCTAAAGCCTGATGCCATTTTTTTTTGGGAAAATTATGTAGCATTCTATCATATCCTTTCCCAAATGACAGCATTTTAAAAAAAGTAGCATAAATGAACCCGTTGCCCTATGATTTACTAGTTGTCACTAAAACATCATCGGCGGATACACATGTTATCTTTTTTTTTTTTTTTTTTTTTGTCATAGCATACTACTATATTCAAAGGACTAACACTGCAATCGGCGGCCGTATTCGCATGACGTTAGTCAATCTTAATTTTGGGATGCATTACTGTAAAAGTAAAAGAAACCTTTGAGGATATAGGCTTTAATTAACTTAATTGAAACTAGTATGAAAAAAAAAAAAAAAATAAATTTTAAAAAATAAATATATATAATTTTATATATATATATATATATATATATATATATATATATATATATATTTTATATATATATATATATATATATATATATATATATATAATTATATATATATATATATATATATATATATAAAATATATATATATATATATATATATATATATATATATATATATATATATATATATATATATATATATATATATATATATATATATATTTGGATCCCAGTTCACCTTCAGCTGCACAACTTTGGAAGCATTGGCATCGTTTGTTTGAAAACTTTCTTTAAAGGGAGGCCAAAGATGATAAAGAAAAACTGAATTTACTCATAAATTACCTCTTGGTTTTGTTTACATCAGTGAGTCAACAAACTATAAAAAATGCTATAAAGGTTTTGGGAAAAATTGTATGTTAAACCAAAGAATGAAATATTGCCCGACACTCCCTGCGACCCAAAACAACAACCTGGTGAGTCTATTGATGAATTTTTAAAGTTCTTTAAAACAAAAGAGCAAAGAATGTAATTTTAAAAGCTGTCTTTGCGGATCAAAATAGAATGATTTCATTGAGATTATTTTTTTCACTGGCGGGGCTCACCAAAAATTAAACAACGTCTACTAATTTTCAGTCAGAATCTTATTATTCCCATTTTAATAACACTCCCGCATTAGAAAGGTGGATCCAAAAGAAATTCCCGATTAATGATTCTGAATGTTTAACTACCGCTGCTGTACCCCCAAAATGCTATTTTTGTGGAAATGATAACATACGAATTCTGTCCCCTCGAAATTGATTTGCCCTGCAAAAAAAAGGGGATTTCTCAAGGTGTGCCAGTCTCGTAAATATTAAAAAAAAACAAAACATGCATCAGCTTTTGCAACTATTTTGCCGCATCCCCCTAATGCGTCAAAGCATTTAAGTGGTAAATGGCACTCAGGTAGATGCTTTAATCAAAAAGGAACCAGACAGTTACTTATTTAAAAAAAAACCCAAAGGGAAAGAAAATTTAAATTTTTCCCTTTAATGTGTGTATCTATGGCTTTTACTTTTTTAAGTCAAAAGTTTTAAAATATTGTATTGTAGATTTACAAAACATCTTTTTACAACAATTTAAGTTATTGGTGCTAGAAGATTTGCGCAGATATGATTTTGGTCAATGTAAAGTCAACATTCTGGATTGGGGCGGTTTGGTGGTAAAGCCCCTTTTAAAAATTTGTACCCTAGCATGGAACATGAAATGTTTGGTTGTTTTTGAACCTTCCCCGAAAATTGTAACCAATCGCAGTCAAATCATCGGTATACAGCTGGACTCGGTTTATAGAACAAGAAATTCACAAGCTTTTAAAGGAGAAATTTTAATTAAGTGCCCTTCCGCGGCACAGGCCTTAGTAACTACCAGGAAAATCATAAGAAGCGAATGGTGTTGATATTCAAAAAAATTAATAAATTCCCTTCTGGATGCATTCCCCCGGAAAATTTGTTTATCGAGTCGCTCGGGATAATTTTTCCCTATGATCTTGTAGTGCTTACCATCGATTCCCATTTGGGGGAAAAAGAAATTTACTGCTTTTAAACTTGGGCGACTTTATCAGTTTTGAAGAATTCCAGGGTCACTAATGGTGTCGCATCTTTCCCAAAGAACAGTTATAAATATTAGAAACGAAGGTTTGCAAAAATTTGCATTTTGGACGTGTTACGATTTGTGGGATTGGTGCATCATGATAAAAATTTAAACTCTTTATGGATACCTCACAAAAAATACAATCTAAACCCAAAAAAAAATGATCATTTTTAAAAGTTATAAATCTCCTTGGGGATACTAATACTAAGAAAACAATCGGGCAGACCCTGACGATTGACCCCTTTTGGGCTACCCTGTCCAAAAAATGTTATTCTCTCCTTCCAAAATTGGTGCCAAAATTTTTGAAAATCCCAAACCCCTAGTTTTCTTAAAATTTTCCATTGTCTGAAGAGGGTATTCGGCAAAAATTTAAAGAAATAAAATCTGTTTCCTCAATTGCGTCCGCCATGTTTACATGAAACAGATGCTTCAAAATTTGATTGGTGCCCTTTTCAGCTTGAAGGAGTACATTTTTTTACGTACTCTTTTAAAAAAGAGCAAAATCATTTATCATAGAGAAAACCCAATTTTAGGAAAAAGCTTTTTTTTAAAAAGCTTTCCCCCTTAAAAAACCCTTTATTTCGACACTAAAAAAACATGGCAAAAATTTAAAAAATAGGTGAACTGGGGTCCCAAATCAAGCCTTTCAGGACGAATAGTTTACCGAAATTTTTAAGTTAATTAAAATTTAAAGAAAAACCTTTGAGGATAAGGGTTTAAAATTAACTTAATTGAAACTTATGAAATGACAATAAAAAAAAAGGTATGGGTATATCAAACAAATACCCCCCGGGGAACCTTGTTCGGACATCAGTTTCCCCCCCGGCATCGATAAAACCCCAACGAGACCTTAGGATCAGACTTATTTTCAAGCATAACCGCGTCACATTACCTCAAAAAACACAGTACTTTTACCCTGTATCTTGAAAACCCCCGTTGATTGGGGGGGAAAAACAGGTGCCTGGGGGGAAAAGGGAAAAAAAAATCGATAAATTTCATTTGTGACAACGTTTACGTTAAAATTTCGGTTTCAGATCTTAGACTTAATTGCATAATGTGCATTGGTTTGGACCTGTTCAATCCCCATTTTTTCGAGGACCAACAAAGATAGGCGTAGGATATAATACAGGTTTTATATCGACAATGGCTTGTAAAAATTCAAATCTTAAAAAATATACCTGGTTATCATTTAAAACACCGAAAGTCACACCCCTCCGAATAAACCGGCAGGCATTATTATATCTGAAATGGGCATATGATGACACACTATATCATTCTAAAATTTGAACGCGATATATTTTTAATTAAATTGGTAGTAATTTCGTTGTTACCTGATATATAGATATTAGCTGTTTACTTTTTAAATACCACCCTTAGGTACATTTACTTTTGGTAAACCTTGGTATATTATTAGAGACTTACTGAAAAATATTCCTCTTTAAACGATGGCCTTCTACAAATGGTTATTGATGGGTACCTCATAGTTTCGTTTAAATGGAACCCATAATGGGTGGATATAGGTGGATGAAGTAATTTTTCGACACATTTTGCAACCTAAAAAATTATTTTTGGTGTAACTTATTGTGTCAATAATAAGTAAAATGTTTGCTTTTTGTTCAGTTATAAGGGCTGTATTTAATGTACAGTAAATAACAGAGAGATAAAGCGTCTACTTATAGGACAAATATCATCGGTCAAATAATCGGCGAATCAGGTACGCTGTGAGAGAGAGATAGCAACGGCGATGACTGTTGCTTTCTCTTTTTTATGCGACCACGTTTTCATCGCTTTGTTTTATCTCCCCAGGTTAATATATGCATGAAGACTTGAATGGATATTTTCGAAATTTCATTATGGTTGACGCTTTACGTTTATTTTTTATAATATTTTATTCTAAATAAACAATTAATTATTTATTGATACTATTTACTAACGAAGGCAATAAATTAAACATTCTCGCTATTATTATATTCCCTCATTCCTATAAAAAAAAGTATTTTCTATATTTTAATGTCACTTTTTTTTGAAATATAATTTACAAAATAAGGTTGTTGTGATGATGTAGAGAAAAAAAAATCTCTAGAATTAAAGTTGTTAATTATATAAATAATTAAAAAAAACTATGAGTTTTTTAATTTTCCAAAAATTTATGATTTTTTAAAGTTGCTGTTATCATCCCCTAGCTTCTAGCTACCCTATCTCAGTTAATTTTAATTTTAGGAAAAAAAGTTAAATAATCATTTTTATGTAGAATTTTACATTCTACAACTTTTATTAAAAACTTTTTTTCTTGGACTTACCGTTTCCTTAAAATTAAAAAAACACAAAAAGTCGTGAAATACGAATTTGAGGTTAAAAAGAATCTAAAAACAGTTTGTTTTTAGATTCTTTTTAACCTCAAATTCGTATTTCACGACCTATTTTCTTAAACTACTACCACATTGTCCAGTTCCTGTTTGACCTCCGATCAATGAAGTGCTCGCCATAAAAAAATCTACATAGTTTTTCCCGGGAAGGCGGCTGAAGGTGTTGTATCAACAGCTTTTCCCATCGGGGATCAAGGAGAAACTCAAGCCAAACGATGGAGTCCTTCTTCTGGGGCTAAGCGCTGTGAACGAAGATTCCTATACCTGTTCCTTTCTGAGGGCCCCACGCACGAGGTATTTTCCTAATGGCGGAAGATGGTTGCGCGCTCAGCAGGGCGGGGCAGTACTGACAGAAAACGGTTATGCGTGATACCAGAAGCAGTCCTTGGTCGGACTGCCATTGTGCACCTGCATCGATAATTTTTTTGCTAAAAATTCAAGTTTTGAAAGTTCGAAATTTCTGGGGGTTACAGAACCCGACGATCCAGAAGTTCCACCTACAAAGCTCGGGAAAGTTCACGTTGACAACAACGTGTGTCTGGAACGGGGAGAGCTGGCAAACTGCCTTGCAGCAGCGCCATAAACAGAGCAGTATCCAGTACCACATTGTCTAAAAGGTGCCATGAAATGCAATGTGTGTATATTTCGGTGCATGTACGGCGTTGGCGGAACTGGAGGATAAAATGTGTTAAAACATCTAAAATCGCTGGGCACCTGACGATAGAAAAACATTTTTCACAAATTTACAAAAATACATACCTGGTAAACAGCAAAAAAGAAACAACAAATCACAATCACCAATTTTAGAAGTTGTTTAGGATTCGTAAGACACTCTCTTAAATTTATAAAAGCCATTTTTCGCTCATATCGCCAGGAATATCGCTACTAACAATAGAGTAGTATAAAGCTTTCCGAATATGTATACATAACAGTTTTACATATTATTGCTTTACCCACTATAATCAACAGGGTCGTAAATTTCGAAAAATAATTATGTCTCTAAAAGCTTATCTATATTAACACAATATTGGTCTTTATATTATTTTTTTGTTGATCGTTTTCGTAATGAATTTATTGTGCAAGAAAATGTCTGGAAATAAATAGCACTAATCGACAAAATAATAGCTATTTTTTCCCACCTAAGAAAAATATATATATTTTAATCTTCATTGCCAAGGTATAAACGCACAATAAATAAAAAGTCGAAGTTAGCACTTGTTTTTTAATAATTATATTTATGATTTTTAACAAAAACAATTAATTATAATATTTACAATGGTTTAAAAGATTCCGATCGCTTAGATCTTTTCGCTTTTCTGGTGTAGGACGACTCCGGTGTTTCTCTAACGATGGACCAACAATAATCGGCAAGCATAGAGGGTTCCCATTTGCCTTGGTAGCGTTTTTCAAATGACGCGATGCCTTGTGGAATCGCTCTCCGTGCTCGTCACTTACGGCTTCCATATTTTGTGGAAAGAAATTAAGATGTGATTGCAAAAAGTGTATTTTTAAGGACATTTTGAATCCCATTTTTTGATAAGCTTTTAACATCGTTTTGACAATATTTACATATTGCGGAGATTTGTAATTGCCAAGAACATTTTTGGTCACTTCTACAAAGGACCACCAGGCTTCTTTTTCAACGTCGTTTAATGCTGCCAGAAACTCTGGATCCTTTATGAGTTTCCTTACGTCAGGTCCAACAAATATGCATTCTCTTATCTTGGATCGCTAAGAAAAAGAAATTTATTTTTCAAGTATTGAAACCCAGGACCATTTTTGTCCATGGCCTTAACGAAGTTTTTTATTAATCCCAACTTTATATGTCAAGGTGGCAATATTATTTTTTTGGGATTGACTAATGGAATATTTTTTACATTTTTCTGGCCAGGGATATAAGCTGTTCTTTCGGGCCAGTGCTCTCGAGTGTAATGTTTTGACCGATCCCTACTATCCCATTCACACAAGAAACAGCAGAATTTGGTATAGCCAGTTTGGAGCTCTAAAATTAAAGCAACTACCTTTAAATCATCAAAGATGGTCCACTGGAAGTCTTTGTAGTTTTGTCTAAAACAAGTCTAATCACTTCATGCGTTTCTTTTAAATTAGCACTGTACGCTACAGGAATGGATGTAAGTTTGTTACCATTATTTAGAAGCAGGCCGTTAACATCATTACAAAACACTAGGCTTTCCTTTTTCGAAAAAAAATCAAGAACAAAACTGTGACGTTTGCGATATTTACATATGACGACTCCGGGTTCGAGCAAATTCCACTGTTTAAGTCGTGATCCTAAGTGTTCGGCCTTTTCTTTCGATAGATTCAGATCTCTGGATAGATCATCGAGTCGTTCTTGGCTCACTAGGACTGGAGCATTGCTTGTAGATGGTTCATGAAACTCCGGATCAGAGGACGAATCTTCCGGGCTTTCTGATGATGTCTCATTGTCTAGAGATGAATGCGCTGGCAAATCCTCATAACGGAAAACAGGTTTGTCAACCGAACTCACCTCGGGATACTTTAGAGTATGTTTCTTTTTCTTATTTTGCCCTTTGAGATCAGTGAGACAAAAATAGCAGTTAGTAATGTGATCTTTTGGTTCACGCCAAATGACCGGTTTCGTAAAGGGCAGCATTTCAATTTTTTTATGAGACCAATCGGTTAGGTTATAGTAGCAAATTGTACAGCAGACATAATTATGGCACCAACAATTTATCTACATTGGCAACTCTTATTTTAAAATAGTTATCGTCGATAGCGGGAGCTAAACAAACGTAAGTATTATTATTTTTGTAGTAAGGTCAAGGATACCTAACAAAAACGATATAAATTGCTTAGGTGGGAGAACCGTTGTTGAATAGTGTAATTAAAACAAAGGTAATGATCATGAAAAACAGCAAGTTTTGGGATAATGTAATGGGTAAAGATGGGTGCCTCCAGGGCCGTTCCTAGGGTATCTGCCGCCCGGGTGCGACAATAATTTTGCCAGCCCCCTTCCCCAATGTTGATAAGAATTTGCAGAAAAAGTTGAAATAATAAAAAAAAAACAAATTGTTAAAACATTTACGGTTTATTTAATATAATATAATTTTGCAAATTATTTTTAACGTATTGTAATAAAGAAATAAATACATACATACATACAGGACAGGATGCTAACATATCTACTAATAAGTTATACAGTAAAGTTTGCTTTTCTAGCAATGTCTTAATAATGTTAGAATGAAATATATTTTTCAGTACTAATGATGGATTAGTCTAAAAGCCTTTCTTGCCCCATTGTGGATGGTAGATAATTTTTTATAATTTTAAGTTTTGAAAAGGTTCTTTTCCCACTAGCTACTGTCACAGGTTATGTTAAGAAAATTCGTATACAAATTACTAAATTTGGAAACAGATAGATAAGGTTATTTGTGAATAGGTAACTAAATTACATTCAATGCGTTCATTTCAGAGGAAATATAGGGTGCAACTAGAGTTGCCGCGAGACACGAGATACGAGACGTCTCGTCTCGTCTCGAAGCCATTTTGTCTCATCTCGAGAGCATTTTGTCTCGAATTTCGAGACGAGACAAGACGAGATAAAATCCTTCGAGACAAGCTCGAGACGAGACGAGACGAGACATCTCGAAAAATTTTAATGACTTAAAACTTCAGTGAACTAACTGTAATAAATCTTTAACAAAATATTTCTAGTTCTTAAGTTAGCTACAAACTTCGACAACAGTTGGATCTTGCAAAAATAAGTTTTTATAAATATAGGTCAAGAAATTCATCGTTTCAGAAATACGGGGTGTTAAAAAAAAGAAGCTAAAATTAATTGCTTTAAAATGTATATCACCCTGTGGTTTTATTATTTTTTAATAATTATGAATATTTCACGCATATACATATTTTCCCATAAGAGAAATAATATTATGGAAAAATTACAGCGGAAATTCTTCGTCGTCTAGGCAACGTGGTTTGTGGAGTGTTTGTTAAATTAATATTTAATTTTTAGTTAATAAACTTTATCTACGTTTTTGATTCGTGAAATATTTCCCCCAAATACCGCTTGTTCTTTAAAATTAACCAGATAATTTTTTAGAGTTGGATCATTTTTAAAATTAAAATTGTGCTCTTTGAAAGAAAAAAAACATAAAAAGTAGCAAAAAGATTTAATTTTTATTGTCGGTCGCTTTTGCTTTTTATATGTTCTATTATTAAAGACACGTGCGGAAAGCGGCATATTATAAAAAGCAAAGGCTGCCGCAGTTCAAACCAAATCTTTTTTGCTACTTTTTATTTTTTTTTTTCTTTTCAAAGAGCACCGAATTTTCATTTTAAAAATGATCCAACTATACTTATGCGTGTTTTCTTTAAAAATTTCACTCGTCCCTCGGACTTGTGAAATTATGAGAAAACACGCTATAGTGAAAAATTATCCGCAATTTTTAAGCACTCGTGGGATTACCCCCGATAAAACAACTTAAAATACAACTATTTTGTCTCTTTTTTTTTAAATTTAATTTTGCTTTGCTTTCAAGAAAAAAAATTAAATCGATTCTTTTTTTATACCCTTTTGAAAAGTAGAGTTTTACTTTGTCCCTGAAAAACTCAAATAACGAAAAAGTTCTATTTTAAATTGTTTTATCAAAATAATTGTTTAAAAAAATTATGTACAATAAAAGCTTATTTTTAACTTTAGGACCCTGCGTATTTCCAATTTCAAAACGATGCATATCCGGACTTATGTTTATAGAGACTTTTTTTGCAAGATCTAACTGCTGTTAAAGATTTTAAAACACCCTGTATAATTATAAAAAAAAATTCTAGACAACATTTTACCTGTGTTTTGTAATAGAGTTTATGACTTATGTTCCATTATGATCTTTTAGATTTTTTTCTATTTTGTGGACATTTTTATGTCACTTATATGTTCTATATTTTAATTTTAAATAAAAAAAAATTATTAGGTTCTTTATTTTATTCTTAGTTGCATATTATGATTGTCCGTAAAGTCTGAAATCACCAATTTTTTGAGAAAACTACATAATTTTAAGAAAAGCTCAATCACGTCAACTTTTATTTTACAAGGCGTGTTATAAAAAAATATAAGCATTTATACAGGGTGTTTCAAAAAAGAGGTACATCATAAATGGGACAGCCCGTATTTTTTTACGTATTTTGTTTCTTCGGTTTATTTTAATTGTTTTTCATTAGGTGCCTATGCAGAGGGTTGTTTTTGCATGTTTTTCTGTTAGTTGAGGATATGCCGCTATTATGTTTTAAAAAGTTTTAATTTAAACTGCATCTTTCTTAAAATACATACCAGTTCGCAGCAGATTTTGCAATTACTTTGAGGTACATAGTGTACAGGGTGAGTCAACGATGGCGAGGAGTAAGTAATTTAGTGCCTTTAATATAAAATTTGTAGATAATGTGCTTATGTAAGTATTAGGTATATGGTTAAATAGTATGTTAAATTTTAACGATATTTTGAATTAGACAGGGCACGTCCATAAAGTATTGGGGTGCTACGAAAGTATTTTTTTTAAATTTAAAATAGAATACCTATACCTACTTATATTTTTACAGTTTTGGATTGTATTTATTTAATTCTAAAAATTCCTATACCTACTTCATATTCTATACCCAGAAAGTTACATAGGTATAAGAATATTGCCATTTAGGATAGTTTGGGTATACTTAATTATTATGGAAAAAGTTAAAAATTGGTAAAAAAAATGAGAATGAACATTTCTAGAATTAAACATTGAAATTAATAATGTAATGATAGAATATGTGGGTTCCATGTAAAAAAATATGTCTTTTTATCACCACCTTGTGCACGGTGCAGACATAAAAATTAGTTTAAAAATGTGTAACATGTACCTAAAAATAAAAATCGACGGGTCCAAGCATTTTTCTTAAACTTTCGAACTAATTTTTATTGAAATTATCCCATACATTACTAATGCACTATATATTGAAATTAATTTAATTGAAATAAACCAAAACAACTCGAGACAAACGAGACAAAACGAGACGAGACGAGACAAACGTTTGTCTCGTCTCGTCTCAAAATATATTATCTCAAAATTTCGAGACGAGACGAGACAAGGCTTTATCTCGTCTCGTCTCGTCTCGCGGCAACTCTAGGTGCAACATGGTCAATTTCATGATAAAAATCTTGAGCTAAAATATCTATTTCATTTTTAGATGGATCACATAAAATATTCTCAAGAGCTTTACATTTTGCAGATCTTATTGGTTTATCCGTTTACAGGAAATTATATAGGTTGTTGAGTAAATTAAACAATGTGTCATGCTGCTTTATTCGCTCGAACCTTTTTTCCAATTTTGATAGTGCAGTGTCCAATATTACAAAGTAAAAATTAATTCTAAATTGGTCAGATGGGTTTTTAGAAGCCTCGTCTTCACACTCGTAGTCAAATAAACTATTTTTTCTACGACTGTTTAATAATATGCTTATTATTAACTAATTTTGAATAGATAATAACACTTATTACCTACCAGTGAGTAATGATCCATTACTCACGGGTTATTACTCACGGGTTCGATGACCTCTACATAGTAGCATCAAACGCACGTAAACACGTCTTTAAGAGTCAATAAGTACTGTCTAACATATCTAAGTTTCAAAAAGTCGACCTTTAATAGTTGTCAATATCGAAAAAAAAAAGAATTATAAACAAATTTTATTTATCTGAAGAATCACAATCCTGTGACCTTATAAGATAGTGTATAAAAATAATAGTGTGCTTTGCCTGACAGAAGAATTGCTGGTTGACATCTGTTTTCACGGTACTATGACAACCAATGTTATTCACAACTGACGCCATATTTTGATTTATAGAATATATTTAAAGTTTTCGTTCGTTCAATAAATACCTAGGTAATTTCCTGTAAGAATAATGGCTTAAATCAGTGACGATGAAATAGAAACTGGCACTCCACCCGAAATTACAGAAGCAGAGAACAATAGAAAAAATTTAATTATAATGCAGCTATGATAAATCATTGAAAATGTAATTTAAACAGCTATGTAACTCACTGTATAAAAGATAAGTCGTAGAAAAAGTATAGTATGCTTCTCGCATGTAATAGCTATTACTCACTCTGATAAATTACGTCACTCGCCTTCGGCTGTGACGAACTTCATCATCGTGAGTAATAGCTATAATTACATGCTCATTGAATAATATACTATTTTGTTCGGGGTCTAACAACATTAATCGGAGGAAACGAAGAGTCGCAATCTATATCATCTGCAATTTTTTTGGCCTTTTCTAAAATATCATTAAATCTTTTGTTTGATCTAATACTAGATAAATATGTTTTCCTCTGCTTCAAGATTAAAACGAGATTAGTTGGTGCAGCATTGGATTTCTGCATCACTTTACTTGCAATATTAATTTTTGTTATCACATAATTCCATGTAATAATAGAACAAATAAATTTAAACATCTTAATTTTTGAGCGTAATGAATTTGACATATTTCTGGTTTCAGGTATTTGCTTTTATCAGAGTAAAGTGCAAAAAAAGCATCATATTTTTACTAGATTGTATCTAAGAACTTTAAAAGTATTTTATCTACTTGCCCATCTAGTACTAGAAAGAGGTTTTAGGGCCCCCGCGCACTGGCGACTTTAATCACCGGCGACTAAATAATTTACTCACCCGTGAGTAGCCCGCCTTCGCGCACTGTCGATGAAATAGTTGCTTTTCAGCTTAGCCAATGGATTTCGTAGAAGCTGTTGCGCTCATTTTGAGACGTCGCAAAAACAAGTAAAGGAACAAAATTTTTGGGTACATCCAATAATTAGTTCCAGACTTTCTGATGGGCAATTTTAAAAGCTGTTTGATAAATTGAAAGAACATCCAAATAAGGTCTTTTATTACTTTAGAATCGTATCCTTTTGGAATCGAATTCCGGAATTGATTCCTTTTTAAGGATCCGAAGCCTGGAATCAAATACTTTTTAAAAATAGGAACCGTGATCCTTTTTTTAAATGGTATAGTTAATTGACACAATTGTCGATACTGAAGTGATCAAAATCCTGGATGGTTTCAAGAAAATCCTGAGAAATTAAACGTATGGGCCGAAATTTTCGGTAATACGGTAATTGGTCCTTTTTTATTGAAAGAAATCTTACCGGACACTTATACTTACAACTTTTAGAAGAAGCTATTACACCTGCAATTGTAGCTACTATTAAGAATAATGCGTTTGACTGGGATCCAATTTTTCAACAGGATGGGGCACCTCCACACTTTTATTTAACCGTAAGACAATACTTAGATGAGGAATTTCCTGGTCGCTGGATTGGGCGTAGAGGGCCTATTGAATGGCCACCACGATCTCCGGACCTCGATCCCCTTGACTTCTTCTTTTGGGGTTATGTAAAGGAGAGGGTATTCGCAACAAAACCAGAAAACTTCCAAGAACTATGACAACGAATCAAGGATGTGTGCGCCACTATAACACCACTAATTCTGACAAACGTAAGAGCAGAATTTCAAAATAGACTCTATTATTGTCAAGAGGTTGGTGGTAGTCATTTTGAACATCTCATAAAATAAAAATTGAAACTGTTCTTCTAGACTGGTATTTATTAATAATCCCTTATTAATCGGGAACGGGTAATTGTAGAGACCTCTAATTTGTGCAGCAATGTTGGTTTTTTAAAGGCCTTTAAAATGAGCCACATACCGACATAGGATTCGATTTAAGATTTTTGTTTGCAACCCCCTGGTGCCACCCCTGCAAGGGTAAAAAACTTGTAAATGCGTAAAAAAGTAGATTTTTTTTATACGTATGCCTACGTACCTTCAATTTTTACTGTCTTTCTAACCACAATATCAACCAAAAAATTTTTAAGTTGTTGCAATTTACACGATTACACGTTTAAAATTAAAATAAAAGAAATTATCCCGGTTCGTGCATTCATATGCTTTGACCAAAGTATAGATAATAACAAGTAATGTAACTCTCCCTGTTGCTACCTGATTCTCTCAGTGACCTCAAGTCGATCGGTACCCTGAAATGTACCCTGAAATCGTCAGTGTAGTAGAAGCCGTGCAAGTCATAGATAAAAAAACAATAAATAAGAAAATCGAAGCGATAGGTGTTTATAGTCTATTAACGTACTCTAGATAGTGCGAGTAAAAAAAGAAGGCTCCGCCTACAGGGATATGAATATTTTGATTGGCTGCCTTTTATTGCTTTTTTCTATCTGTATCAACAAGATAATAATGTATAATTATGAATATAGTTATTTAAGGGAATTGGTCATAATTTTCAATTAAGTTAGGCAATGATTTTACTGCATGGCACATAAATTTTGCTGTACTTTATTAATTGAGAGAGAATAGTTTCAACCTTTTGATATAAATATATATATATATATATATATATATATATATATATATATATATATATATATATATATATATATATATAACAATATAATGGGTGGAAGTAGGTGGTTGTGGGTGGTTAAAATGTGTGATGGAATACTGAAATACTATTTTGGTGTATTCCTGTTAGAGAATCAAATTTAAAGATTGCAACGTAATGACAGTCTTTCAACCTTAATATCTGTCACATATGTCACTAGGCATGCATCACTTGAATAATTAAACCTACGAGTAATGACCCGCGAGTAATGAACTATTACTTACCGGTAAAGTAATAGGTGTTATCATCTATTCAAAAATAGTGAATAATGAACATGTTATTAAACGTCGTGGAAAAAATATTTCATTAAACAGAACATTTAAACCTCTGTAATAGTATTATATTAATTTCACTTTTATTTTATTTATGGTTTGATGGAGCCTTAATAAACGAAACATATCTTTTTATCATTAATATAAACTAAAGCAATTGCTAATCGATTGATTTTTTAAAAACTAATAACAAGCTTTAATATTTGTTTTTACTTTTAAAATTCCGAATAATTATTAGGGTCACATTATGTATTTCCCGTTTTTTTTGCTAAATTAAAAGTAAAAGATGAAATCAGCAAAAACACAGGTAATTAAAACATAAATTCTATCACTTCATTACAATAATTTTCCCAACTATTTTATAATTATTCAAACTTTCAAGTATCAAATTTAGCGTACGCCTATGGTCGAGACTAGAAATTCTCGCTTCAAGGTCCCTGGGCCGATTGCGTTAAAACGGCGAAATTTGACGGAAGTTATGTTACTTGTTTTTATGTATACTTTGCTTTGACCACATACGAGTATTTTCGTGTAAAATCTTAGTCGCGACGCGACGCGAAGAATAGCCTAAGACGTGTCAAAACAGGAAAATGTTAATTATATTTTCCAACTGGTTGAGACCCGAAGTTATATATATAAAATTTGAATTTAAACTATAGTTAATAATATTTAGAATAGTAATATAGTAGATATTTAAATATTATTAGAATAGTAGTATTTAATTAATATTATTTAGAATAATATTTATGTATTATATTAATTTATTAATAAATTAATTTTTTCCTTTTTTTGGGACTGCTCGCGCCTCCCTTTGACTTGCCGCCCGGGTGCCCCCCGCCCTCTGCATTCCTCGGTCAGAACGGCCCTGGGTGCCTTATATAATTTTATCTGAGCACAGTTTATCTAGAGTTTAAGCAGGTATCCTAAAAGTGAGAAATAATATGGGACAAAAATATTAAAAATATTATTTGGGGTTTTCCAGTCCTTGGAGCAGTCCATGGTTTTTCGAAAACTATACTGACTGAGCTTTGAGCTAAAGCAAAAAAATATTTTTATAAATAGAAAATCCATCATGCGTTCCCATTCTCTTCTTTCGTTTAAAATTAAAAATAGATTTTTCCAAATGTTTAACTCAAATGTGTAAAGCATATTTTTAGTATTACCTTATACAGTAAGGATTTGTCTATTTCATCACTATTCTATATTTTTATTAACCCGAGGTTATAAGATCCTACGTCTGTATAGTCTTTTTAGTACTTTTTTTTAAATAAGACACGTATTTAATTTTAATTTTTATTTTGTATACTTAAAAGCTATTAAACAGTCTTAACTTGTTTTACTTATACTTTTTAATATCCCACTTCTTTAAGTCAGGGCACTAGAACTAGGTTTAACTTTAATCAACTGCTGGAATCCACCATAAATTGTATCTAGTTGCGAAACCATTCTTAAGTTTGTATCAAATTTGTCCATAACCTAAAAGAATTATAACTTTTCTTTTACTTATTCTAAAAACTAATATCATTTTCATATATTGTATCAAAAAAAATATTTTGTTAAAATTTGTGGTTTGAATGTCTGCAACTTACTCCTTTAAAAACTGGATAAAGATGCTCTAAAGTACCATGATCCAATGTTGGGAACATATGGTGAAGACAGTGATCACCAAAATTAGTAAGAACCAGAAAATGTGACCCAGTTATTTCTTTTCGTTCCATTATGGTATCTAGTTGACTGATCCCCCAATCATAATCGTCTTTGGACCTAAAATTTTACAATAAAAGATAATAATTTAACTTATTACAATTAATTATTAGTTCTATAATTCTAATTTATATAAATATAATATATATATATATATATATATATATATATATATATATATATATATATATATATATATATATATATATATATATATATATATATATATATATATATATATATATATATATATATATATATATATATATATAATACGATACCTTGGATGATCTCCATCATGGAAAATTTCTGGATGGTGATGAGCAGCGTGAAGTCCAACGAAAAACAAATGAGTACTGCCTACCATAACAATAAAATTCCACATTAAAAATGTTGACCACAATGATTGGCCACCCATAATATACATGAACAAAGGGAGAGTGAAAGGAATAAGGTCTGTTTTCTTTACGTGATTTCTTCTACCTTTAATATATTCTACAATCCTAAAATAGTAAGCACATTATTCTGTGAGAGGAATTTCATTTAGCTTGCAATAATCAAATCAAACTTCATTTTTTCACACAGTTTTTTATATAATATTTGGTTCTGTTTGGTTATTGTCTTTTTATTTATTTTTTTAATATTAAACCATTAAATTTTTTTTATTTTGACCCACTAAAAATAAAATAATAAAGTTAAATCAAGCTGGATTTGCCATAATCAAGTTGTCTTATTCTTTCAATATTATTTTTCAAATACCCAATAAGTTGAAACTTTTTTTCAGTCAATTCTTATATGTACTAAATGTATATACTCCATTTGTTATCTTGATCATTATAAATCAAGATTTTTGTTGTCATTTAACCCCCTAAAAAAGTCTGTTGACGCACAGACATCACTTACACAATGTAATAAAACTTACACATTTACCCTAACATTTTTTTTTCCACATTTGATTTTGAACGTTACATTATATTTATTGTGATATAAAATTACATGTTTTTATAAAAAATATATATAAATATATATATATATATATATATATATATATATATATATATATATATATATATATATATATATATATATATATATATTTAGGTATATAAGAAATAAATTACCTGGTGATTAGTGCTCTGTGGAATCCAGTTACCCACATAATGGGGGCCCAAAACCACTGCCCAAATCTCTGCAGTGGAGTCTTTTCAATTGGCAAGTATTGCAAAAAAGGCTCCCAAGATGAGATTTCGTAATCATCTATGGTGTTTGTATGTAAATGATGGCTCAAAACATGACTGATTCTCCATTCCCTAATATGAAGTAGTTTTAATAAACCAAATAATAAATTAATATCAGTTTAGAGCTAAAGGTAAAAGCGGAATGGATTAATTCGTTAGACCAGTTGAAGTAACGAGAACTAATCAGTTTTCAACTGTTGCTAAAAGTAATCCATCTCGCTGGAAAATAAAGGTACAGATGGAAAAGTAATCTCTTAATTTATTCCTATGGTTTAATTAGATTAAATATTCGATTTAAACATGTTTTTAAGCGTAAATTTTCTTTTGTAACTGAACAAAAACAAAGATGCTAAAACAAGTTGACTAATCCCTCTTCTGACTTCTTTGGGGCAAGTTTGTTCTTTGGTCGATAAGGTACGTAAGGTTTTCAAAAAAAAAGTCCTAGAAGAATGTTTTATTTTATAAAACCAATAAGCTCATTTGAAATCATTCTGTTTCTTCTAACTAGTTTAATGTATAGGCTCATCCAACGAGGACTGAACAAGGGTACATTTGTGATGTTTCTCATATTAAAAATAATGTGAAATACCTATATCTTATGTATTTTTTGTTTTAGAATGCTGAGAAATACTTAAAATAGTCGGAATCAAAACAAAAAAAAAATATCGTATTGGTCTGTTTTTAAAACCGTCTTAATTATTCTATACGTTTTAATACAAAGGTTTCGTGTTTATTTTAGTAACAACAATTAATTTAATTCTATTTAGAAAATTTCGATTTGATCAGACACCAGAGAAAAGTAACAGTAAAAACCTAAAATGCCAAAAAACAAAAAGTCTTTTGCAAATTAATTAATATATTTTTTCTTAATGATTACACCGGCACACAAAAAGAAAAGAAGTGGTCGTACATTTGACCAGACCCATCTATCTATGTGTATTTTAATGCGCAAAATCTAAATCCGAGGTCCGTTTGGCCCATACACCCTCAAAATTTTGAGTAAATTAAGAAAAACTGCTTAAAATACCTAAAAGTTGCAATTATAAAAATGTTTTTTTAATTGAACTCGATTAAGTATGTCTTTTATGTATTTCGATACGCTGAATCAATATTCGAAGTCCGATTGGTCCGTACATCCTCAAATTTAGTCTAAAAATGCTAAATTTTGCGGTTATAAAAACGATTTTTTTTGGACTCAATCAAGTATGTTTTTTATGTATTTCGATACGCTAAATCTAAATCCGTAGTCCATTTGGTTCGTATATCCTCCAAATTTTAAGTAAATTGCGAAAAAACGCTAAAAATGGCTAAAAATTGCAAAAAAGTGGTATCCCCCGATAAGGGACGCTAATATAAAAAAGAGGGGAAAATTTCGTCGGAAAAATAAACTACAAAGAGAAAGCAGCTTGGCAAAGTTTAAAAAATGTTTCTCAGAACTTTTTTGAAAAAAAGAAGAGTGAAAATTAGCAGTATTTAGTTGCAAGAAAATTTCAAAAATTTCAGTTGCTTGAGGAATCTGTAATTGCACTTTCTACACTTTCACCTTCCTCAAAACCTTGGAGACTATAGTGAAGAACAAGGAGAACGATTCCATCAAGAGATAATTGAAATAGACGGTATCAAGGAAGGTGGTATGTCAACATGATGGCAGATTTTTGCTGGACGCTAAAGAGAGACATAACGATAGAAAATGGAAAACGGAAGAGAAACCCGCTGCATAGGACTGTCGAACAAAAAAGTTTGATACAAGCGAAAGTCAGTTAAAAATCAATGAAGGTTGTTTATCACCTTATCTTTACAACGTATTTGCATCTCTTTCATCATCGACTGAAAAAAACATGCATCAGGTAAGCAAAATTCATTTAGAAAGAAAAACATGTCAATGATAGATTTATTATAAAATTTTTGTATTATTCTTCGCAATTGCGGGTCTAATTTTACATTTAACCAATTTTTGTAAATTATTTTAATATAATTTGGGAGGAATCATGTTCATCTCATTGCTATACGCAAGAACAATATATTTATTGCTACAAGTATTGTCTGCTACAGCATTGCTATTTTTTAGGATTTTTGATAAATATATAAATCATTAAGATAAATAGATAATAAATTTGGATTCATCGCACCAAAATACGTCAGAAATATACTTGATCGACTTCAATAAAAAATTTGTCTTTTTCATAACTGCAATTTTTAGCCATTTTCAGCGTTTTTTCGTAATTTACTTAAAATTTAGAGTTCTACGACCAAGCGGACTTTAAATTTAGATTCAGCGTAATAAAATATACAAGAAACATACTTGATTATGTTTAATAAGATTTTCTTTATTTTCATAACTGCAATTTTCAGCCATTTTTAGCAGTTTTTTGCAATTTACTTAAAATTTAGAGTGTGATAGCCAAACAAACTTCCAATTTGGATTCGGAATATTGAAATACATAAGAAAAATATTTGTTTTGTTTAATAAATTTTTCCTAATTTTCATAACTTTATTTTTTTTAATTTTCAGCCATTTTTAGCAGTTTTTAACAATCTACTAAAAATTTGAAGGGTGTACGGGCCAAACGGGCTTAGGATTTAAATTCAGCGTATCGAAATACATAGGAAACAAGTATGTTTCCTATGTATTTCGATACGCGTTCAATAAAAAAAATCGTTTTTATACTTAGTAGCATTTTTTGCTATTTTTAGACATTTTTAACAGTTTTTTGCGAGTTTCTCAAAATTTTGAGTATGTATTGGCCAAACGGACCTCGGATTTGTATTTAGCGCATTAATATACATATAGATGGATGAGTCTGGTCAAATGTACAGATCACTTTTTTTTGTGCCGGTGTTATCTAACTGCATTAAATGAGCGCCACACACGGCAGGCCGAGCCGGGTTCTCGGATTAAGGGCTGAGTTCCAATATTTTATTATTTTGATTAGCTTAAAAATGTTTGAGCAAATCGTTTTGAGCAAATCTCTTTGTTCCAGATTTTTAGATAGAGCTTTAGGATAAACCGGATAAATTATAAATGTCAGCTAAGGATGCAATAGACTGCAACATAATAAATAAATAAAGGGTAATTACGCCCTAAATACCCATATTAAAAGAAAAAAAGAGTAATTAATTCTATAGAGAAGGCCTTAAAATTCTATTATGCCATTTTTTAAATAAAAAAATGGAAATGACGCTTATCAGCTGATACGAAAATCCAAAATGTTTCAGTATTCTGGATTTGCTCAGCTTTGCTCCAAGACCACATGGCATGAATATCTACTCACTCTGCTCTCATTCGAGATGTAATATTGGAACTTAGCCAAGTTGATGTTTAAACTAAATTTAAATTAAAATCTTACCGTACTGTTTGTAATGAGAAATTAAAATAATACATCCTGAAGTTATCTTTCTTGTGGAAATAGTTATGTGCAGCGATAGTCAAAAATGCCAAAAAATTTCCAGCCAAAATTCCAAGGAAAAAGTTCCAATAGCGTACGGCTAAAGTCGACAGGAAAAACAAAATAATCAAAAAAGAATCAATAAAAAAGTTAGTCGTATTGCTGGATTGTTTTGGAATTGTCGGCAAAACTTTGATAATTTCTTTTTTAAGAGTTTTATAAAAGCCATCTTCGTTAAAAGTAAATGGTGCGTTTCGTTTTTGCTTTGCTTTACGGACAAAATATTTCTTTAGTGTTTCTTCTGGTAAGGTGGTTAGATGGTGAACTTCAAATGCTTCTGTGATATCCAATCCCTGAAAAAATTACATAATATGCTGTAAATTCATAATTATACAAACGGCCCTGCTGTTTGTATAATTATGAAATTTACTTTAATTTTGAGGGAACAAATTTAGAGAATAATTTTATTTAAGGTGTAGAGCCCATACAAGTCATAAAACGTATATGGGTTAATACATTAACGTTAAAGTCATTATTATGTTTATAGAAGAACAACAGCCATTTAGAAATTTAGTGGTCCAAATGTTATAAAATTTAGAAATTGAAGAGTTTGCCTATAACTTTGTAGGGTCGTTTTTATAAGAGACAAAAAGAAATGTTTCTACAAGTTGTGGGATCGGTGAGGAAATAATTTTATTTATAAGTCTCACACACAAGTCACTATTTTACACTTTTTTACATAAGCGCTCTTATGGAAGGTGCATTTCAGAACTACGTGGGCAAAAAAAAGTGTAAAATAGTGTAAAATAATGTAAAATATTACTGAATAACAAATAGACTTTAGAGCAAGCGGTTAAAAACAAAGCAAATTAAACTTTTGTCTTATAAAACATTGAGCAGTCTTTATATAGGTTTTGAATTCTAATTAAAATAAAAAAAAATAGTGTAAAGGATGTTCTAGTGAAAAAAATAGTTACTCATTTACTGTTGATTTTTAATTACTTTATTTAAAGCTACCTTGTATATTTAGTTTGGAACCTGTTAACTGTTTGTTTTATTATCATTGTCTTTCAAGAGAAAATACCAGCATCTAAAATTTGTTGTCGTGTTACTATGTTACTACTTAGAAATATCAAACAAAATATAATTTTATTTTCAGAATTTGGAATTATTTTTATCGAAAGAGAACAGTTTATTTAAAGATACTTGTATACAAAATTACGAAAGGCGCTTTTCGTACTACTAATTTATCAAATTGTTGCTGAATAAATATATTGAAAGAAGTCTGAGGAGCATCATTGTGTTTCTGGTTAGCGATACTTAATTATTGAACAACAGGTTATGGGCCCAGGACGTTCAGTATCCAGA
>JAHBCN010006762.1:47192-88385 GCA_019359885.1 Listronotus oregonensis
AATTTTGAAACGATTTAAATTTGATTTAGCAAATTCTGTGTCTACGCCAATGGAAAAAGGCATGATTACAGATGAAGAAAATTATTTCAACGATAAGCCACTTGATAAATCTAAACCATATCGTGAAGCAGTAGGGAGTTTATTGTATTTAGCCACCCTGACTCGTCCAGACATTAGTTTTGCTGCAAATTATCTAAGCCGATTTAATAATAAACCAATGATAAGTCACTGGAAAATAATAAAAAGGGTATTTCAATATTTAAAAGGGACTAGCAAATGTGGAATATTTTATGACAGAGATCCGCATCTTATCGCTTATACGGATTCAGATTATGGAGGAGACACACTTACGGGTCATTCGACAAGTGGAGTACTCATAATGCGAGGAGGACCTTTAGTCTGGTATGCACAAAAACAACGATTAGTTGCGACATCTACTGCAGAAGCTGAATATCGTGCTGCAGTCTCTTCAATAGATGACATTTGTTGGATCAGACGTATTGGAAACGAACTTGGATTTTTAGATATTGACAAACCAACAACATTATGTGTAGATAATCAGTCAGCCATTCATATGTTACAGAATGTACACGAAGGAAAAATTACGAAAGGAAAAAAACACATAGAAATTCCCAGGAAGTTTATTCAAGAGCATATTGGCAAAACAGTTGAATTAAATCATGTTAAAAGTTCGGATCAACTTGCTGATATTCTTACAAAACCTTTAAATCGTAAAATCATTCAACAGTTAAGAAGTAAGGTAATTAAGGAGGAGTGTTGATTTTTAATTACTTTATTTAAAGCTACCTTGTATATTTAGTTTGGAACCTGTTAACTGTTTGTTTTATTATTATTGTCTTTCAAGAGAAAATACCAGCATCTAAAATTTGTTGTCGTGTTACTATGTTACTACTTAGAAATATCAAACAAAATATAATTTTATTGTCAGAATTTGGAATTATTTTTATCGAAAGAGAACATTTTATTTAAAGATACTTATATACAAAATTACGAAAGGCGCTTTTTGTACTACTAATTTATCAAATTGTTGCTGAATAAATATATTGAAAGAAGTCTGAGGAGCATCATTGTGTTTCTGGTTAGCGATACTTAATTATTGAACAACATTTACTAATTTTTTTTTTAGTCACATTATATTCCGTTTTTTCCATTTTTACCACGTTATCGACGGCAGTGATTTTGTTGCTGTGCAGGCAACCACTCAATTGCTTCTATAGTACCAGCAAAAAAAAAACAAATCGCTCGATTATTACAAACCATTTTGTTGCTGGTACTATAGAAGCAATTGAGTGCTTCCACGTACAGCAACAAAATCACAGCCGTTGATAACGTGGTGAAAAATTAAATTCAAGGTAGCATATAACAGAAAAATTAAAAAAAAACAAATCGGTGGTTCATTACAAACTATTATGTTGCTGGTACTTTAAAAGCAATTGAGTGCTTCCCCGGACAGCAACAAAATCACTGCCGTTGATAACGTGGTGAAAAATGAAATGCAAGGTAGTATGTTTTCAAAAAAAAAATTAAAAACCTTTTTTTAATATTTGAATATTGCTAATTTATAGCAACAAATTAGCAACAAAATCGTGTGATAAAGTCGACAGGTAATTAACGATTTATCAAAAATTCCTGCTATCTTAATATCAATATAGCAGTCATTTCGATTTTTTGAAATCGGCTTAAGCAACAAAATCTTTATTTTAGCAACTAATTAGCAACAAATCAGCTATAAATTCCAGCGCGTTTTTATATAGTTTTGCTAATTTACCCCTGCTAGCTTGATGAAACTAATACCTACTTCAATTTATTTTTACAAGAAATTACGACAATATAGAGCGATGACACACACAGCGGTTTTTGCCGACTCGGCGGCCGACTCGTCCGTTTCTCGGCGCGATGACACATACATCGGTTTGCGCCGACTCGGATGTTGCTTGGACACAGGAATTTGTTGACTCGGCAAGAGGCAGAACTTCGCAAATCAGTGTCAACTTGAGATATGGATGACGATTTAAAACTAATAATACTTTCGGGTTTACTGTATTTGCGCAGGAAAAGGAGAATGCAAAATAAGAATCGGAGAATGTGGGTGCATCCAATTGTCAATGATCGTTTAGCCAAAGGACATTTTTATACTTTGTTTGCTGAAGTTCGAAAGGATGAAGAAAATTTTTTAATTATACTCGTATGTCAATGGCTTCTTTTGACGAACTACTTAATTGTATAAAAGAAAAAATAACAAAGAAAAATACGCGTATGAGAACATCCATTCCACCAGAAGAAAAATTGGTCATAACCCTCAGGTAAGTTAAAAAAAAATGTTATAAGATTAGATATGCTATATTTATTATTAGGAAATCTCGAAAGTAATACAATAAACATTTTTTTGTGTTAACACCAAATAAATAAATCAGTAATCATAATTTTGTAATATTTATAAGTTTGTGACTTGTGAATCATCACTTTCTCCAAAATTAGAATAATAGGATGCAGCAGATTCGGTTGGGGATGGTGTTGGCATTGGAGTCACGAAAGTTCTAGACGGATACTGCTGTGATGCAGTTTGCAGTGGATGAGGGATATACGTTTGTGGCTGTTGTTGCGATTGATGTTGCTGGTGAAGACCTGAGTTTGAATGAGTTTGTAAATTTGTAAATGTATGCTGGTGCTGCTGGTTCATAGTTTCGTACTTGCTAATAATTTGCATAAGCTCAATTCTGCAACGGGTATTTAAATATCGGGGTAATGATGCAAGACTTGGCACCAAAGACAGCAAAAAGTGACGATTATCGTCATTCCTTTCGTTCGCTTGGTCCATTTTTGCTCTCTTCTCGTAACTGTCCAATGATCGTAAAATTTTTTCTTCAACAGGGTGTAGTCTTTTTTTGCCCACGATCTGGGTTGCGCGTTCACCTAAAACATTTCGTGAAGAAAAGCTGGTTGAAGGTGGAGATGTAGCTTCTTGGACTTCATCATCTTCTTCGTTGTTTTCATGTTCTTCTTGAACTGATGATGATGCGGAGCTTTTACATTCTAATGAACTGACTGTCCTTTTTGGTGTCACAGTGTCCCTTAGAAATTCCAGTTGTTGTGAATACATGTAGGGAGTTTTTTTGTGAGCTCCGTCTCCACTCTTGCCTTTTCTCTCTTGAATGTCTCTTGTAAACCGATCTCGAACGTTCTTCCACTTTTTTTGTAGTATGTCTCCTGTAAATATTAAAAAAAAAAACATTAATTACTAAGTACATTATTACTTAAGTACTAAAAAAAGCAAATAACCTTTCTTTATTAGAGTAATATTTGTGTTTTTCAGATATCTGGCTACTGGATGTTCGCTAACTGAGTTACACTACACATTTCGAGTAGGAAGGTCGACTAGCAGTTGTATTATTAAAGAAGTTTGTGAAGAAATATGGGCGTGTCTTGGCGAAGTTACTATACCTCCACTAACTACTCAAAAGTTCTTAGACATAGCAACAGGATTTGAAAAATATGCAAACTTTCCTAACGTCATTGGTGCTATCGATGGAAAGCACATCCGAACTAAACAGCCACCCAATAGCGGTTCCATGTATTTTAATTACAAAGGGTATTTTTCTACTGTGTTATTTGCTATGTGCGACGCCAATTATTGCTTTACTTACATAGAAGTGGGATCTTACGGCAAATCGAGTGATGCAGAATTTTTAAAAATTCCATTCTTTTTGACAAGTTATGTGAGAATTCATTAGGAATTCCACCGCCACGTTGCTTACCAAATTCAGCTGAGTATTTTCCGTATGTAATTTTGGGTGATGAAGCTTTTCCATTGTCTGAAAATTTGCTGAGACCATACGGTGGAAAATATTTAACAGAAAATAAACAAATTTTCAATAACCGATTGTCCATTGCCCGACGATATATTGAATGTACATTTGGAATCTTAGCGAACAAATGGCGAATATTTCATCGACCTATAGATGTTGACATTGATTTGGTTAATAGTATTGTTAAAGCTATATACCTGTGTATTACATAATTTTGTAAGAATAAGAGATGGAACGCGTGAAGAATCATTTTGTGACACCAATGTACCACACAGCCACAGTATGGGCAGTTTGCAACCCCATACACGCCATAGGGGAAATGCCAGGGCACTGTCAGCGAGAGATAAATATGCACATTATTTTACAAATTTAAACAAGTGACTAATTTAAATGCAGAATTATTCTTATATTTACTTGTATCTAATAAATAAAAAAAAATAATTAACATACCTAATTTTTTTTATCGTCCAAAGTAAGGTCATCCTCAAAACCAAAAACCCCAGTAATTTCTTCCCAGCACTGTTCCCTTTTGATTTTATCACTATAATCGGGTTGGGTCATGTCCCATAATGCTGGACGATTCTGAATTTCATGTATTAATTTTTCAATATCTATAACTTTGGTAGTCATTTTGTGGAATTTTTAATCAAAAAACGCCCTTAAAAACTGTTGTTCAATAATTAAGTATCGCTAACCAGAAACACAATGATGCTCCTCAGACTTCTTTCAATATATTTATTCAGCAACAATTTGATAAATTAGTAGTACGAAAAGCGCCTTTCGTAATTTTGTATATAAGTATCTTTAAATAAACTGTTCTCTTTCGATAAAATAAATTCCAAATTCTGACAATAAAATTATATTTTGTTTGATATTTCTAAGTAGTAACATAGTAACACTACAACAAATTTTAGATGCTGGTATTTTCTCTTGAAAGACAATAATAATAAAACAAACAGTTAACAGGTTCCAAACTAAATATACAAGGTAGCTTTAAATAAAGTAATTAAAAATCAACACTCCTCCTTAATTACTTTACTTCTTAACTGTTGAAAGATTTTACGATTTAAAGGTTTTGTTAGAATATCAGCAAGTTGATCCGAACTTTTAACATGATTTAATTCAACTGTTTTGCCAATATGCTCTTGTATAAACTTCCTGGGAATTTCTATGTGTTTCTTTCCTTTCCTAATTTTTTCTTCGTGTACATTCTGTAACATATGAATGGCTGACTGATTATCTACACATAATGTTGTTGGTTTGTCAATATCTAAAAATCCAAGTTCGTTTCCAATACGTCTGATCCAACAAATGTCATCTATTGAAGAGACTGCAGCACGATATTCAGCTTCTGCAGTAGATGTCGCAACTAATCGTTGTTTTTTTGCATACCAGACTAAAAGGGCCCCCTCGCATTATAGTACCCCCGTGAATGCCCGTAAGTGTGTCTCCTCCATAAACTGAATCCCAAAAAGATAAGATGGTTTCTGTCATAAAATATTCCACATTTGTAGTCCCTTTTTAAAAATTGAAATACCCTTTTTTTTCATTTTCCCTCTTTCATTGGTTTATTATTAAATCGGCTTAGATAATTTACAGCAAAACTAATGTCTGGACGAGTCAGGTGGTTAAAACAATAAACCTACCTTCACGATATGGTTTAGTTTATAAGTGGTTTTCATTGAAATAATTTTCTTCATCTGTAATCATGCCTTTTTTCCCTTGGGTGACACAGAATTTGCTAAATCAAATTTAAATCTTTAAAATTTTTTTTTATACTTTGGTTGACATATAAAAAATTTCCCTCTGAAATATCTTTTATTTGCATTCCTAAAAAAAAATAATATACCTTCTGGTCAGTATTAAATTTAATTTCAAATTTTTGTTTTAATTTATTTAAAATTTCCATCATTTCATTTTCATTGATTCCCCTACAAGACCATCATCAACAAAAAGGGCTATTATCATACTTCTTTTCATTGTAATAAACACAAGGATCATCATCTGTATTGTTGAATCGGTATTTATTTAAAAAAATTTAAAAAGTTTCATTCATTTCTGGAGATTGTTAGACCCTAAAACTTTTATTTAATTTACACAAAGTGGTTTGTCATATCGTTAAAACCTTCTGTTGACTCATGTATATCTCCTCTTTTAATTCACCATATAAAAAGGCAGTCTTTACATCAAATGTCATTAATCTCATGTATCACAAGTATGTATCTAACAGATACATGCCATGCAACTGGACTAAAAGTTTCATAATAGTCAATCCCTTCTCTTTGTTCAAAGCCTCTTGCAACAAGTCTTGCTTTAAATCTTCCATCTTCTTTCTGACGTAAGATCCAGCGACAGGTCAATGGTTGTATACCTTTTGGTAGTTTAACTATATTCCAAGTTTTCATTTTAATTAACGAATTATATTCTTCATTTATGGCTTCATGCCAATTTTTATCTTTCAGAGCTTCTGAAATACAAATATCTTCAACTTCTCCTATCATGGCAAAATTATTATTATCTTTAACCTTTACATCACCTAATATAAAATCTTTGTATTTTGCAGGTGGTTTTTAATTGATCTTCGATCGCGTAGATTTTCACGTAAAGGTTGATTTTTTAAAATTCCGTCAAAATGGCTACATTTATTTGTTTCTTTAATTTCATTACATATTTCTTCATTTTCGGTATCAATAAATTCTTCTTCCGACTTTTGATCTTCATTTTCTGTTAAAAGACTTTCAACTTCACTAAGTCTTTCTTGCACTAAAACTTGCTTTTCATCAAAAATAACATTATCAGAACAAACAATGTCATCTTCTTCAGGTAAATAGATTCTATAACATGGTGTGTCTAAATCATAACCCACAAATATACCTTTCCTTGACTTCTTTTCTATTTTTCCTCTTTTATGTTTTGGAAGTAAAACATAACAGCCACATCCAAAACTTCTCATTTTCTTTACATCTACTCTTCGTCCAAACCATAAATCAGAAGGAGTCATTTCCTTTACAGAACTTGTACCAGTCTGATTTATAGTGAAAACTGCATAATTTATAGCTTCAGCCCAAAGTTCTTCATTTAAATTATTTGCGTGAATTGCAGATCGTGCAGCTTCAACCACAGTTCTCATTTCTCTTTCAATTCGCCCATTTTGTTCAGGAGTATAAACATTTGTCCTCGCATGAAAAATTCCTAACTCTTCCAAAAGTTTCTTTGTATCAGAATTTTTTATTTCAGTTCCATTATCTGACATAAGACATTTTATTTTTCTTTCAAATTGATTTTGCGTTAATTTCATAAAATTTTCAAGCTTGGATACTGCTTCGTCTTTTGATTTTAAAAAATAAACTGTTCGAAAATGCGAATAATCATCTTTAAATAGTAGAAAATATTTGGCTCCTCCTAAAGATCTGATATTCATTTCACATAAATCAACATGGACTAGGTCTAATGGATTACTCGCTACTTTATAATTTTTAGGGTGAGAAATGCGATGCTGCTTTCCATACACACATCCAGTACAAACATAATCATTCCAGTCATGAATATATTTAATACAACTTCGTTTTAAAATATCTCTGACATACTTTACATTTTGATGAGCTAATCTTTCATGCCATGTTTTAATAGATACACTCACCAGACATTTATCCAATTTTTCACTGCGAAACATCATCTTATAAAGATTTCCCTCTCTTTTAGCAATTGCCACTATTTCATTTTCATTCACATATTTATAAGTAGACTGATTTGCATCAGAATATTGGATATACCCTTTATCTAACATTTGAGAAACAGAAAACAAATTAAAATTCATTTTTGGTACATACAAAACATTTTTTAAAATAATAGGATACCATTCTGTCCCATTGTAGGCGTCCAGTTCAATATCGCCTATCCCTTTTCCTTCTAGTTCAGTAGCATCCCCTATGATTACAGTTGTTGGTTCCTCAAACTCAGCAAAATTAATCATCCAGTCCCTTCTTGCCGTCATATGTTGAGTGGCAGCACTGTCTTGATACCACAGATCATTGCAATCTTCTTTCGAATTTACATCCTTTATATTCTGACTTGTTAAGCCAACAGTTATAAAAGCACTACGATTTTCATTTTTAACTGGTGATTTAAAATCAGTTTTGCCTGAACTTTTATTATATCTATTATTTCCATTCGAATTTGATCTAGGACAATCTTTAGCAAAATGACCTTTTTGATTACAATTATTACATGCATAATTGTTCCTACAATAGGTTAAATACTTTTCACACGGTTTATTTTTACAGTATTTCTTAATGTGTCCTTGTTTGCCACATTTGAAACATTCAATATTTGAATTTCCTGGTCTACCCATGGTTGACTGTGACTTACCAAACTTGTTTCCATTTCTCGCTACAAGCGCATTTTGAGATGAATACTCATTCATTCCTCTGTCATTATTTAATCTGTCCTCTTCTAGTCGAAGTCGTTCAAATAAAGTATTTAAATTCTTGTCACTACCACTTACATTATCCCAAGCTGTTCTAAAATGATGTAATTTAGATGGCAACATTCCCAAAATTCTAGTCATAATCCAACTTTCTTTTACTTCTTCGCCCTCGGCTTCCAACTCCTCAGCAATCTGTTGAATTTTCATGCAATTTTCAATAGCTGATTTGTTTACGTCATATTTAAAATTAAAAAATTGTCTTTGTAAACCTTCAACCGTAAGATCTGACTTTCTACCGTATAAAATTTCTAATTTATCAAGCATTTGGTAAGACGACTTACAATTTGCAATTTTTTTTAGCTATGTTACTACTGACATTTAAACCTATAAAAGTTTGAGCTTCAAGATCTTTTTTTACCCATGCTTTAACATTATCATCAGAATCAAATCCATTAGGTTTTAATTCTACCCCGGTTGCGACGAAAAATAGATCTTTTGAAAATTAAATTAAGTTTAAATTTCCATGAAACAAAATTAACATTTCCATGTGAATCTTCAGACAGAGTTTCCATTTGCGATTTAATCATATCCATTTTAAAGATACTTATATGTTTACCTTCAATACAAAATTTAAAACAGACTTATTTTAATAAAATCTGACAAACTACTTTTTTTATAAAGAGCTGACTTTTAAAATAGATAACAAAAAAAATCTGACTAGTTTTATACAATAAAAATTATCCTAGTATTTTAATTTATATTATATAAACAACAATCTGACTGACTGACCTGACTTTTAAAATAGTACGACTATTCTGACTAGTTTTACACAATTAAATTACTCGTATCAGACTTTAACTAACAGTAATGAGTAATTTTTGTTTAAACTGACAATAAGTATTTCTTATTACAATCAACAACTGACAAAGAAAACATCCAATAATAAATCAAGTACAGTTTTGACTTACTGATACTAAAACTATACTTTTCGTCTGTTCTTTAGTCTGCCGATGTCCAAGAACTCTGCCTCTAATCCTTGAATGCGCAATATGCCTGGCTACTAGGTTTGTTTCGATACTTGAGCTGTCTGGATACTCTGGCTCTAGATACTTAATTATCTGGATACTGAACGTTCTGGGCCCATAACCTGTTGTTCAATAATTAAGTATCGCTAACCAGAAACACAATGATGCTCCTCAGACTTCTTTCAATATATTTATTCAGCAACAATTTGATAAATTAGTAGTACGAAAAGCGCCTTTCGTAATTTTGTATATAAGTATCTTTAAATAAACTGTTCTCTTTCGATAAAATAAATTCCAAATTCTGACAATAAAATTATATTTTGTTTGATATTTCTAAGTAGTAACATAGTAACACTACAACAAATTTTAGATGCTGGTATTTTCTCTTGAAAGACAACAATAATAAAACAAACAGTTAACAGGTTCCAAACTAAATATACAAGGTAGCTTTAAATAAAGTAATTAAAAATCAACAAAAACCGACTGACAAATCGACGTGTCTGACAGTGGACATAAGAAACAAAGTAAACAAGCGCCGCCGCGTCTATAAAACCGCACGCGTTTCTTGTGAAAGACGAGGTGTCGAGTCGGCTCTGCGCCGTCAGGCGTAAATCGGCGCTGTGTGTGTTTTGCGTCATTTGAATACACAAGCGTATGTGCCGACTCGGCAGCCGAGTCGGCCGCCGAGTCGGCAAAAACCGCTGTGTGTGTCATCGCTCATATTTTACCAATATTTTGTGAATGCGGATGCCGTTACATGTACAATATTAAGTTGTAACAATATTCGGGATTACCAACCCCCAACAATGTGAATTTTATTAATAATTAATTAAAAAAATATTTTCCTACAAAAAAACAAAAATCCCACTAATGGACAGAAAAACAATAACTTTAAAATGTTTAGTTGGGCAAAGGTTGACAAAACCAATTTGATAGACTATTTCACTAGAGTGTATTACACCGGCAATAAAATCGGTATCCAGCTGAAAATATTGCTACCCGGACAAAACCAACAACATGGTATTTCAGCGACAATTTTTTGACATTGTCAAACTGATATTTTTCATTCATAATTTTTGAATTATCGGCAAAAAATGAGTTTAAACAATGAAAACAGATTTGGAAGTAATTTATTTACTGAGATCGAAAAAGCAATTCATAACACGATCCCTTATAACACGGCGAAATCGAAAAAATCTGCTTGGGAACAATTTTCCCAATTTCTTGAGGAAAGAAATTACAATTTGGAAAAAGATACTTCGCCAGTGAAAGAAAAATATTTCAAAGAATTTGGCAGAAAAGTGGATCCATTTCAGGACATAATATTTAAATCAGCTCTATTGGCACGAGATGCAAAGCTTCGGCAACTTCAGGTAAGACCTAAAAAAAGAAAAGTGAGTTCAAAAGCATTTACCACTACAGATCTTTTGGAAATGGTCAAATGTTACGACGAGGACAATCCAGACGGATTACAAAAAATATTTTTCCACATTTGTTCCTTTGAACTTGCCTGGCGTGCCAACGAAGCCGTTAATTGTAAAATTCAGTATTTTCAAAAAGAACTGGACCTCAAGGGTAGGTAACTAAATAATTGTTATATTTATTTTGTTTGCTTAAAGATTAATTTTTTTAGGCAACTTCTCTGGAAGGGTTGAATATAATCCCATATTTTCGAAAACTTCCCAAGGAAAGTTTGACAAATAATAAATGGCTAGTAAGAAACAGAACCAATGAAAACCTGTGTCCAGTCAGATTATATTTGAAATTAATGAAAAAAAGAGCAACTAATCCTCACTTGACCACAGAGCGATTGTTTTTAACTATACATCCCAACTGGAAAAAAGGAGTATGGTACAAAAACATGCCTTTGGGCTTAAATACCTTATCAAAGTGGACAAAACAATCTGCTGAAAAAATTGGCTTAGACACAAAAAAATTTAAAATTACCAATCATTCCCATCGATCTTCTGCAATCTCTACTTTAACAAAAAATGGAGTTGGTGATCAAGAAGCTATTAAGCTCACAGGACATTCTAGTACCAACTCTTTAAAAACATTCAGCTGAATCCAGAGCACCACCTAAATTTAATTAACAATTTGCGACAAAATAAGGAAAATAAAGCTTCGGCCTCTACGAGTACTCAGGTCCAGGTACAAACTCAATCTGCTGTGGTTGAAAAAAACTGCGCTCAAACTAATAATAATTATTATAATTGCACATTTTATATAAATAATTAGGTAGTTTTTAGTTTACTTGTTTTGATGGATTTTTTTTTTTAATAAAATAATTCTGTGTTCTGTTTATTTTCAAAATTTCCTTACGTGAAATAGTCATGACGAATACCACTCGAAAAAAAATTATGTAGGCAAAATTGTTCTCAAGGTTTTATTCAAGTTTGTTGCTTTTCGGTAATGCCAAGCAACAAACTTTCATTCATACTTTTCGAATATTTTGCCGACAAAATTTTTCTCTTGTGATATTATATATGAAAATGTCACTAGATTTTACCAAAATTGCACCAATAAATTAGAACAAATTCTATTATCTCTGATTTACTGCTACAAAATATATTGTTACAATAACCGGGTAAAACAGGCCGTGTAAAACAGGCATAAATAAATGTATCCGGATGCAAAAAATTAATATAATAATTGCCTATTACTATTGGTATCAGCATTCTCACCTTACTTAACTCCAACCACTCCGAACCTCCAGGATGTCTAGACATAAATTCAGTTAAGTCGTAAATACCATCATGGACTCTCCATAACCCTTCTGCATTGTCTATTTCTCTTTTGTCTTCCAGCCACATATCCACCGTCTGATTTTTTTGACGTCTTGGTGGAGGTTTAATACCCAGACTGGATGGAGGAATCTCTTTTGTATTAGGAGGCATATTAGAGCTATAGCTTTGCTTAAAATAAAAGATATTTTTTAATACTTATAAAAGCAAAACTACATTTAGGGAATTGTAAAAGAATGTATTCATTTAAACACCATTTAAAAAAAAGGAAAAAATCGGGACTGTGAGGGGGCTGGGGGACCACCGGGGTGTTGCTTTGGGCCAGGAAATTAGTAACGATGAAGGCCGTGTGACTGGAGGCATTGTCATGGTGGAGCCTGACCGTGCCTTTGAGGTCAGGCGTCACGCGCGCGTCATGGCGTTTCAATCTCTGAAACACCTGCAGGTAAAAGGCTGACTTGACAGCTTCTCTCTGCGGTTCAAACTCAAAATTGCCGTTGTGCGTCCAGAATAGGGATCATCGGCGATCTCCTCCTGCACCTTCTTGAACGCCTTGTGCCATCTCCCGGACTGTAACATTGAAATGCAGTCATCCTTAAAGGCATCTTAAAGCATCTGGAATGTTTCGGTTGCATTCTTTCCAAGCCGCACACAAAACTTGATTTTTTTTATCTTGGGACAGTCCACAAAGGCTGAAGCCTAAGTGCTAACGTACCGTGGGTATCATAAGTGTGGTTAAAGGGAGTTTGTTCACACGGGACTTAAATATTTGGCGATTGGGAGGAGAAGGAAAAACTTCTGCGGACAGCAGTTTCCATAGTCTTGACACTCTAGGGATAAAGGAACGAAGAAAGCGAGAAGTTCGGGGCCACTCCAACTGAACTGTAAAAGGATGCATAAGACTACGTGTTGCTCTGTTGGGAGCTGCCAGAGGGGGAATTAAACTGGCCAACTCCTTAGAACAGAAGCCGTGAAAATACCTATAGAAGAGGGACAGATCCCCTACAGCTCGACGGTGGGCAAGGGGAGAAAGCCTTTCTGTGAGCGTGGGATCATTAATAAGACGAACGGCTCTTCTTTGAGAGTTCAGAATGCCGAGTGTTATAGGGGACGCCATTCCCCAGACATGAGGACAGTATTCTAAAGAGGGTCTGATTTAGGATACAAACAGAGTATACAGGTTGGAAAAAGAGAAATACTTTCTGGCTCGAAAGAGGAATCCAAGCTTTTTTTGAAGCTGCCGAGGCTATAGATGTAATGTGTTATTCTCAAAAGTAACGCCGACAAGATTAAATAACTCTTTGTTCTGCAGAACTTGGTCGCTCATATGTAACGGATGAGCATTGGCAGACTTTTTTCGCGACAGCGCACATGACTGTGTTGTCGAGGCATTAAACTGAACACGATTTTTGGCGCCCCACTCCATGATAAGTTTGAGGTTTTGTGAAAGAGATCTGCATTGATCTGTGCTTGTTTTACAAATCAGAATTACATGGTGGCTTTAGAAATTGAACACTAGATTGGAGGGTACTATCGTCAGCAAAACTATAAATGGGATTGATTGTGGAAGAAAAAAGATCGTTAATGTGTAGAAGAAACAGTGTGGGTGCCAGCACTGAGCCGTGGGGCACCCCAGCATTAATTTGGTAGAAGCTGGAAGAATGACCATCTACAGTAACTGATATACGTCGATTAGAAAGAAAACTGGAGAGCCGAGAGCAAAGCTTACGAGGAAGACCGTAAGAAGGAAATTTGTTAAGAAGCCCACTATGCCAGACCTGATCGAAAGCTTTGGATATGTCAAGAGTAACCATCTGGGATTCACCAAGAAACTCAAGGGACTTGTTCCAGCTGGGTGATTGCGACGCTTTTAATCGCCACAGGCGGTGAAAATTTTTGGCCGCGCTTGAAATTTTAATCGTCGATCGTCTTCATTTAAAAACGAAGTTTGTGGTGCAGACGTTTTTAATCGTCATTCTTGTAACAAATAAACAAGCTTCATTAACGTTTTACGAATAACGACTGCAGCTTTCGGCGATTAAGACGGTTTAAAATTAAATTAAGTGTAGGGAAAATAAAGTTTTAATCGTCCGACTAAGCTGTCTTAATCAACGATTAAAACGGTTAAAAAGAACGATAGTCAGTGAGTCAGTGGGTCAACACAGACTACCGGTATTTTTAACCTTCTTAATTGCCGATTAAGACTGTTTAGTCGGACGATTAAAACTTTTATCTCTCTACACTTAATTTAATTTTAAACCGTCGTAATCGCCAAAACCTGAAGTCGTTCACTGAAAAAAGTAAATAAAGCGTGTTTATTTGTTACAACAATGACGAATAAAAACGTTCGCACCACACACTTCGTTTTTAAATGAAGACAGGCGAATGGATGATTAAAATTTCAAGCGCGGCCAGAAATTTTTACCGACGGTGTTATGTTCGGTTTTTGCCCAAAACTGCTTAAAAGAACGAGGTCTGTGGGTGCCTTAAAGGAATGAAACAAATCACAAAGCTTTTTTTTACCAAAAAATGCATTGTTATTACCGTAAACGATACATAATTTAATTTCTGGGTAAAGAAAATGTTTATAAAATCGCTTGTTTTTTAGAAATTTGTTAAACTGTTAGAAAAGCAAAAATATAAATATAAATTAAAGTGTACCTGTGTAATATATACCTTTTTTTTTCTTTAACAAAATACAAATCTAAATTTCAATAAGCACTTCTTCAACTTTCAATCACGACTAACATTCGTTTTGTTACCGACGTATAGAAATATTAATTATTACAAATTTATTTGTTCAGTAAAAGCCTTTTTGATAACCTTTTGGCTTTGGCACTTATTTGTTTACAGCAAAATACACAACAATCTTAGTTTATGCATTTAAACTATTAAGTTTAACACTAATTAGTTCGTGATAACATAACATAAAAATATTTTTATTTTTCTAGTTTATGTGAACCGTTGGTGTTATTAAGATTACTAAATATAAATTAATCCAGAATATTTGTTTTAGATTAAAATTAGGATTGTATTTGTTTGTTTGTTTAAAAAAATGTTCTTTAAATTTTAAATAATCCCGTAAGTATCGGCGCTGTAATGTTGGTGATCTACATGAAAAGGAAATTTATTTAAATATTTAGTAAGCATTAATCGTCCACAGCCTAATCTGATCTCCGTTCAACTTTTATGGCAGAAAAGGACAGATAGATTCTGGACAAAATGTTTTTTGTCTTCGATTCAAAGCTAGGTTATGTTTTATGTCATGTCCAATGTTTGGGAGTGTTTTCAAAATAAGAAAAAGTACTTTTTAAGTTCCCATTTGTTGTGTTGAAAGATAAATGAAAATAGCATTAAATTATAGTATTCGCTTTCTTTAGACTAATAGGACAGTGAATGCTTTAGTTAAAACTTAGCGCCAAAGGAAGAATTAAGATAAAACATGATTATTAAATCGCCAAGAGTTTTTGTAACTGCAGTATTATCAATGTTTTTGCTTAATTTAGGTCTTGTAACTCCGAAAGAAGGATGTATTAATTTTAAAGCATCGATTGCGCAGAAAATTGATCATACGGGCTTTCATCGGTAGGTAAAATGGATATTTTAAAATATATACTTTTTTTAAATAAATGTTTAAAGCAAATATTAACATTAACATATAATTTATAATTAATTAATTATAATTTATTTATATGGAATTGATTTTGTTAAATAATAATTATTTTGATAAATAAAAATAAAAAAAAACTTATGCTATCGACCAGTTTCAGAATATTTAAATAGAAACAACTGTCACTCAAAAATAAGAATATTTAAAATTGCTAAATCAGTCCCTTTTTAGATAGATATATTATTTAGATAGATTCTTTAATAATGTCAATAAATCATACAATTTATTTACATAAGTCGAAATAGAATAAAATGAATAAACAAACATAACATAAAATTAGCAAAAATAAAATATAAAATACATAGTACATAGATTGTCAGATGTAAAAAAACAAGGATAAACAATAGTTGAAAACAAACAAAACAAAGGCAAGAACAAAGTATAACAGGTTACCATGCAGCTGAACAGCCGGAAACAATTTTGTGGATCTCATTCAAAGGAAAAGAAACTATCTTCAGAAAATACTCCTTGAGCCTAGATTTAACTCCAGGTAGAGGCAACATCCTAACTGATTCGTCCAGTCTGTCAAAGTACCTTACACCAAAATAATTTACACCAGTTTCTGCCCTTGTTAACCTAGTGTTGATAGGATATATGTTATTTTTGCTATGTGTTCTATAGCTGTGTGTCGGCGTGTGTTTATATTGAACTATATGTTTTTGGATATAAAAGATACTTTCTACTGCATGTCGCAGGCAGTGGAAAGTATCATAGTTTTATTAGTTTTTGGATAATAAAGATTAAAGGTAGTTTTAGCTGACTCACATATAGAGTGTGGGGTATCATTAAAAAGGCAATTTAATTTGCAGTCAACTGGCAAAATAATATATACTGTGTCCCATTAAAAAAACCGAAGTTTGTGTAATAACTCAAAAAGCTTAAGTGATAAACACATTTAAATTTGTTTAAAAAATCCGTCCCGAAAATGGGTTTTCTCGATACCTCGTAAATATAACCAGAATGCGCCACCCTGTACAGGGTGTTCCAAATTCGAGCCTCATCATTGGGATCTCGGAAACTTGAAGAGATACTAGGTCGGTTAAATAGAGGCAAAGTTGAGCAATTTGATGCTGATCAAAATGTCACCTTAAAAGTTTAAAAATTTTGAATATGTCCGAAGATTTTTGGAAAAAACCGAATATTCGCGATTTTATTTTTATTTTTAAATGACTCTATTTAAAATCTATTTAATTTTTCTGTTCTACAAGACAGTGTTAATAGATTTACACAAGGACATTTCGTCATTGAGCAGACATCATCATCTTCGTTTTTTTAAATACTGTCCTGGATTTTTTATTACGGATTTTAAGAGCTTTTAGGATCCCAAAACCAATGATGTATCACACTTATTCGGAAAATCACTTTAATGTTTGCCTACCAAAAATTTATTATCTGTCTCTTTTTAACACATGATTTCTAATAGAAATTGCCATTATTATGAATTTTTTTGAATAGGTGCAATACATCATTAGTTTTGGGGTCTTGGAAGCTCTTTACATCCATAATAAAAAATCCAGGACCGTATTTAATAAAACAAAGCTTATGATGGAAGCTCAACGACGAAACGTCGGTGTGTAAATCCAATAACACTATTTTATAGAACAGAAAAAGTAGCAATGAGAATGTGAATTTTTATTTGTTACATCTATTCAAATAAAGTCAAAAAAATAAAAAATGAAATCACAAATATTCGGTTTTCTCAAAAATCATCGGAATTATTAAAAAATTTTAAACTTCTAAGGTGGCATTTTAATCAGCATCAAAATGCGCAACTTTGCCTCCATTTAACCCTCGTATCTCTTTAAGTTTTCGAGGTTAAAATGACGAGGCTCGAATTTGGAACACCCTGTACATACATATACGGGGTCCGGCAAAATGTATTACCTATTTTGTTTCTTTAATATAAAAAAAATGTATCGAGTATTCACTATGGCGATATTTTTATTTGGAAAAGTAGGCTTTGGAGAGTTTATTAAAATTGTTGACAGTTGTCAAAATGCCGCGTTAGGTTTACAGACATCGCATTTTTTTGTGTCGAAAAATTTAAAGAATATAATTCCATTATAGCCGTTCAAAGGTGTTTTCGACGTCAATTTAATGACCGACAGTGTCCGCAGCGGAAGACCATTACAGTTTGGATTGTAAATGGAGGACGGAGGATCCGTTTTAGACAAGAAGTCAAGTGGGCGGCCAGATCTGCCTGCAATGACTAACGAAGACAGAGTTAGAAATGCAATTATCTAGTCCCAAAAATCTGTTGTTAAACATGCTACTGTTTTAAATTTATCTGGCGAAGTACACGAAATGTTAAAAAAATGAATTTTCACCATACAATCGCAACTGTTCAAGAAATAAAAACAAATATTGCCAATGAAATCCAGCATATTTCTAAGAAAGTTCTTCAAAATGTAATGAGAAAATTTATGACCAGTTAGAAAATTATTGAAGAGTGGCGTCATTTGACGGCTTCATACCTATTCAACATAATAAACTCCATCTTTCTTGTTTAAGAATACATGTTCCTTTGTTTTGTTTTTAAAGTTAATAAATTTTTATAAGCAATTTAAAATGGGTTGTTCATTTTGCCGGACCCTGTATTTTATAAAATATAAATAATGAGATTTAAAGTCATTCTACATTAAAAATTTGTATTATTTTATCTTTGACCTTATGGAAATATATACTAAAATGTTCATTTTTTTTTGTAAACTTATTTAAAAATAATTAATTTGTGTTGTAATAATCAATTGGTTTATGATAATTTTTTCTATTATATAATGATTTAATTCTATTAGTGAAACAGTAAGATTAATTGAATTTGGGTTTATTGTTTTTATTGCCAGTTACAAAACTGGCAGATATGTTTTTTAATCATGTTTATAAGATTTTTGTAGTAACATTTGTAAGATTATTGTTATCATTATTTTATTAATACTTCTTTTTATTTGCATGCTTTTGCACTACACAAGTTCCTATATAATTACAGTGTGGCAGACCTAGGTGGTGCAAGAATTTATGTTACCCGATTTAAGTTTATAAAAGTTGTAATGACGTTATTTCAGAATTATTACCACTTTATGTTTTACTGGATGAAAAGCCTGTCTCCGCCAGGCAAGAGACAATATTAAGTAGCCTCTGTCTCCGTAAGACGCCTTCCGTACTGCTAACGATAAAAAAACACTCTTTTGCTCCTATTTTTGTCCCGGGGGCGAAATTCAAAAAACGGGCTTCGTTTGGTTCTAGCCACTGAGAGGACTACCACTGTGCCAAATTTCATGATTTTAGCTCAAGCCATAACTTCAGAATCACGTGGACAGACAAATAAGATACCTACCTACATATAAATATATCCACATTAGAAAATTATATATTTTATATAGATGCTTCTAAATAACGATTCCTTACAAAATGTCTAATTTAATATAAATGAGTAATTTTAAAATTGCTTTATTCTAATTTTAGAAACAAACAACATATCTTTAGACACAAGATCTATGAAAAGTAGAATGGCAATTAAAGAACTAAATAGTAAATTTATGGATATATTGGTATTTAATAATTATAACAATATTTCTTTTAGGGATATTAATTGGCTTATTGAGACTCAGATTCCTGATAAAAAGGCATGGGCAAATTCTTCTTGTACAGCTGCAGTAAGGCAAGAGGTCCCAAAAGGAATGTATATCAACCCTGATCAGGCAGATGATCTTAGAAGACTTGGAAAGGTAGATTAATACTCTAAAGCTTTTATCAAAATTAATTTAAATACTAAGGTTAATTGGATAGTGTTAAGGAACAAGGAACCAAGCTCCATTTAATGAATTAAAAAATCCTAAAAATATTTTTGTTTTTAATATGGCATTTTAATTTTAATATCATATATTACATATCGGCTATGAAAAGGTATTTGCAAAGCCAGAGTAAACTATTTTGTTTCCGTGAATTGTATAATTTTAAAGTAGTTTTCCCTGATTATCACCATTTTGGTAATTGTCTAGAAAGTGGCCGCAACTCCAATTTTGACCAAATTTGGCATACGGTGGTTTTTTTGGGGCGCTGATGACGAATCTGAAAAAAACATTTGGCGGAAACGTTTCGTTTTCAAGATATCCATCATCAAACTTCAAAATCAAACTAACCTCATTTACACTATATTCCCCCTTCTTTTTGTACACAATTCTTGATTTTTACACTAAAGTGTCACACAATATTTTATAAACACCTTTTAAAATTTTTTTTTTAATGTTTATTTTACACCTTTTTCTTCATTAAATTGCCAAGTCTTACTTTCAAACAGGGCGACCATGTTTGCTTAAAAATGCCCTATTGTATACCTGGTTGCGGCGTTTGAAAGTTAATTTTTACAATTAAATGAAAAATAGGTATAAAATAAATATAAAAATAAGTTTTTAAAAGGTGTTTATCAACTATTGTGTTCTAATTTACTGTAAAAATCAAGAATTCTTACAAGAAGGAGAATAGTGAAATGAGGTTAGTTTGATTTTCAAGTTTGATGATGGATATCTTGAAAACGAAACGTTTCCGCCAGAAAAGGTTTTCAGATTCGTGATCAGCGCCCCAAAAAACCCCCGTATACCGAATTTGGTCAAAATCGGAGTTGCGGCCACTTTCTAGACAATTACCTAAATTTTTTCTTTAACGCGTGGTTCCTTGTACGTTAATGCTATCCAATTTAGAGTGCCCAAAACTAAATTGTATCATATATAAACACTTTCCAACAGTCAAAATCTATTAATTACCATTCAAGATAATTAAATGTATAGCAGGTTAATAGTTTTTGAATTAAATTTCATACTTTTTTATTACAATTTGAAAACAATTTTGAGATGTCTCATTTTAATTTTCTCAATTTAAATTATTTATTACTTAAATTGCTTTAGAATGCATACAGAAATTGTTATTTTTATCTCATTAGAGACGGTTAAAGTTGGTCATAATACATAAACCATGATGTAAAGAAACAAGGTGTGTGACTATGCAGCCTTCTTAAACAGACAATCACGTTTCTGATCCAAATCTGATATATTTTGGTGTGGCAATTAAAATGATTTAATTGCCACACCATCCATAAATATGGATTTAACAAAATTCACTTTTTTTATGAAACAATCGAGTTTAAAATGTACATTATGAATGCAATTGCTTAGTCTTAGATTGATTAAAAGACTTAATTCAGTGTTAACTGCAAACCATACCACTTTTGACGTTTATTTCACGCTCACAGAAATCAATTCACTCTATCAATCGGTCAGTAACAAACCGCAGGCGTGTCATATGGAGAGCACCAGTCTCCTCAGGAATGTCCTGACCTGTGACAGACTGGGAATGCCCTCAGACATAATGCCTACAGCAACCAATTACAACCGGCCCTACAGTGTAGTCTACCCACAAAGGGAGGACTGGAGTCGAAAAACGACCGACCTGCTCCGGGCCGACATCTGTTGGTACACCGATGGCTCCAAAACCAAGGACGGTGTTGGAGCTGGAATATATGGACAGAGGCCGAGGGCAGAGTTTTCCTTTAGCCTGGGCACTCTCGCAACCATATTTCAAGCGGAGGTATTTGCTATTGAGATGTGTGCTAGATCGCTAGTTGATCGGCACTGCACACGTAAAATATTCTCCGATAGACAAGCAGCTCTTAAGGCTCTTGAATCCAGCCGGTGCAATTCGAAAACCGTCTGGAATTGCAAGGATGCGCTGACCAAACTGGGTCAAAACAATAAGGTTACACTACTGTGGAAATTCACAGGGCCGGCAGTTCATATCAGCTTGGACACAAAGAGAAAATCTTCGGTACTGGCATGGACTTCCGAGTCTCAGACACTCGAAGGCCTTCATAAGCCCACCGAACCAACAATGTACTGTCAAACTACTGGAGCAATCAAGGGTACACCTTAAAACTCTAGTGGGACTGTACAGGGGACACTGCAGATTAAAATACCAGCTGGACCTGGTGGGAGAAATATAAAAGGGTGTGAGCCACAATAGACCGATCGGTCGCGGTGGAAGGGTGTTATACCCACTCACTTTAAACCTACCTACCATAACATGGCGGATTTGGATCGGGATATAGTATGAATTTTAGTTACGCTATCGCACACACTTGTTTCTTTGCATCATGACGTAAACGAAATCAGGTATGTTACCTTGAAGTTTATATGATTATAAACTGTATTAAAAGAATTTGTAAAGTGATGTATAGATCAAGCTGTTTTAAGTTCAATGTACGAGGTGGCAGGAATGTTTTTGCTAAAAAAAAGTAGATAACAAGAATTGACATAAATATGCTCCCCCTTAGAAAGGTTAAATATCCAAATGTGAAAAAAATAAAAAATCCATTTTTCCCACTTTGACCGTTTGTAACTTGTATCGGTAGTAGAAAAAACTGTAGCAAGAGAAAATTTTCATAATTAAATTTCCTATTTGTTGCAAAATAGCAACTTTTTTATGCCCTTTCTTCTGAGGACCTTTATATTACTTTTGCGCCATAATTTTGCAGTTTAGCTTTGTCTGAAAAAAGTGACAAATTTGTAAATTGAGTTCAGAATACAGAACTAATAACATTTATATTTTTTCACATCTCAAGCTTTTAGTCGTTTTTTTTAATTAAAATCGGTTCATTTGGGCGTCCTAAGAAATTGTTTAAAGCTATGAACAATTTTTTGCTATAAATAAATTGAATACCTCTTCCAATTAAGGATCATCATTTGTTTAAACAAAAAAAAAACTGATTTTAAATAAATTTGGCATGATGTTTCATCATAGCATTAAATTTATTTTCTGGTCAAACAGAGAGATCCTTCAAGAAATCTAAAGCTCAAGAAAATCCATGCAAAAAACTACATTTTTTGCTTTTTTTATTGCTATTTTGGTGCAAGCATAATACATGTTTAATTTCTAACCAATGCTATCTTATAAGAAATTTAGATTTGAAGTTTTTCTCTCTTTACAAGTAAATTAATCAGATTAAAATGCGTTTCTTTCGATTTTTTTGGCATTTTATCTAAAGAACAAATAATGTTCCGGGCCTTTTTTTTTATTCTTATACATTCTTCTAGAATTTCAGTAAAAAAAAAACGTGAATATTACCTCCATACATCCAACAACTTTTGTTTTTTTACAGATTGGTTCAGTAATATATTATATATGTTATCTATGAGATATTTTACAGTGTAGAATTTTTATCTGTAATACCATAATAACCATAATAAGTACCTACAAGTCAAAAGGTTATTTTATTGCCATAGAGAGAAGTAATAAAACTCAGAAATATAAATTTCGTCTAAAATAGGCGCTTTTATTATTATTATTTTTTTGATAATAACATTTGGGTTTCTGTTGTAGTTGGATATTCTTATTGATGGCACCGTTGATATTGAAGCAATAACACATGAAGCAACCAAACACGCTGTCTATATATACTTAAATAATTCTCAGATTGCTGAAAAAGTTTCTATAAAACTACCCATTCATTTGCGGTATCAAGCGGCTTTAATGGGCGGGTAAGAACATTTGTAACGTATTTTGTTAAATTTAGGTATAAATTTAGTTTGGTAAATTTTACCGTTATCTCTAAATAAATAAATATAAAGGTGTCTTTTAAAAATCATAACTTTTTGATAATGGGTGTAGAATTTTAAAAATATGCATTTTAAAACTCCTAATTTTTTTCTCCATACCGGGTGCCCACGAGATTACTTGGCTGCCGTTTTTATATTTCTTTATCGATATACGATATACGAAACTTGCTTGATAGTTATTAGACAACTAGACTATACAATACATTTATATATTATGAAGCTCTTTAATTTCTATCTTGACAATCAGATACTTCCAGACGTATGAAAGAAGGGTATTATAATAATTAATATTCCTAAACTAAACGGAAACCACAAATTGACACGAAATTCCCGTCCTATAACGCTGTTACCCCCTCTGGTAAAACTTTTGAAAAAATATTAAGAAATATGATTTTGCAACATACCAACAGTAAAATTCCCTTACATCAATTTGGCTTTACAGACAAATGTTCTGCAATTCACCCACTAACAGTATTGGTCTCAAATGTACAGACAGAAAAGCACAATAACAAAAAAAGTGCAGCAGTGTTTCTAGACATCAAGAAAGCTTTCGATAATGTTTGCCACCAAGGACTTTTAAACACATCAATAGCGGAAGAGTTTACTTCACAGCAAAGACTCCCCCAGGGATCAGTTATATCTCCGTTATTGTACAACTTGCTTTGTTATAATCTAAAACCATCGCCAAACCAGCAAAATTCTTATATTTTACAATTTGCAGATGATACAGCCATCATCGCACATGTAAACACCCTTTCAAAAACAATGGCCAATTTGCAATCTGAGATACTAGCCACACTTACATGGTTTAAAAAATGGCGACTACAAGTTAATCCAAAAAACACAGTTTTAAATATTTAACCACAAACTTACTGAACATTTCCCAAAAATCAAGATAGGAAGTGCAAATACCTCACCATCCCACACAGCTAAATACTTGGGAATAGAAATAGACGCTAAGCTAAATTTTACCTCTCATGCAGATATATTAAAAAAGAAAATCATACCAGGATCAAATATCTCTGACCAACAAATTTAAGAGAACATCCAGCTTATAACACCGCTCTGTAAAGTAAGAAATCCATAGACTACATCTAAACCCATACATCCAGAAAAGACGGTTTGGTCTGGTTGATTGTGTGAATAACAATAAGGACATTCTCATATTTACAAGTTTTCATTTGTTTTTTGTTTTGCTCCAAACATATGTTTTGTTGTTTTTGTACATGTCTGTTTGTAATAATATAAAACACAAATTGTAAATCGTATAGGCTAAAGGACCTGGGTCGATGGCCTTTTGGGTGATAACAATAAAGTACTTATAAATAACGAAACTTGATAGGGTTGTTATTCTAACGAAACGTAAGTGCTTCAATGATGCATCCTACCGTAGAAGCCCACAATTGTGTTTAGTTACGACGATGGTTGAAGTGCCATGGTCGTCCTCAAGGAGGAAATAAAGCTGAAGTAGTTAAGAAATTAGGATTATAATAATTTAGATGTCAAGTAAAACTATATTCCACTTGTCACGGTAATAAGTAAAAGAGATTACAAAAAAAAATCTTTTGATTCTTTATATTTTTCAGCCAGCGCGGTTCTAGTGACTTTTATCTACAACAAAATTTATTACTTAAGGTTAGGGCGCGAGCTATTATATTTATAATTAATTAAATATAGTAAAAGCGATTATTACTAGTCTTCTTTTTTACACAACTGATGGGGCAGGATATTCGGTTGTTGGATCACATTCTCCAAAATAAAGTAAACAAATATATGTGTCTTTATTATCATTATCAATTCCATCGACCAGCACTCTGTCCACACCGCTTCACCCACAATTCGCATTTAGCACATTTGGTACACATTATTAAGTGCAAAAGCTCACTTATTTTCGGCAATATTTAAAATAAGGTTATTATAAGAAAATATATTTTAAATAAAATTATTGTAACATTATTTTATTATATATGCACAATAATTTGAATTGGACTGTTTATCAAAATTTTATTATTATTACTTATTTTGTTGTTAATTTTTTTTATAAACATATGCAATGCTCATACATTTGGAAATAAAGTGCCCGAAAAACATTGCGGAAGTTGGGGCATGCGCACAAAAGATTTTCAACTATTACAAGGCCTATTATAGGTCGCGTGATTTTAAGATGATCATGGCTCTAGATAAAAAAATTAAAATTTAATTTAAGAATAAAATTTGAACAAAACTAATTTAAAGATGACGCATTTGGACGCAAAACGATATACAGAATCCGAAAAATCAAAAATGTATAGGGTGTCCCATACAGTGCCCATCAGCGTACTAGGTACATAGGGGGAGCTTAGACAGATTTACTGGCGTCCTTTTCGAATTGAATTTGCACGCACGAAGCAACCCGAGCTCGTCCGAAACGCCCCGTCGACAAAAACTACGACCTCCAGTTAGTAAGCATGTACGATGTACGCAATAATTACTCACTTTAGTATTTAATTTGCTATGGTGCGGACGGGATGTTCATGAAAGCAGTTAGCGATCGAGAAGCACCATTTAGGGCTTATGTCCATGCGTTTTGAAATGTAATAACCGATTGAGACAGATAATAAATATCAAAACATAATTTTCTATGTTCAGATTACGAGCCGAAGCAAAATAAAAAGTATGTTCTCAAGAATCAAAATTAATTTCTAAAAATTTAAATAAAACATAAATGTTAGGAAAAAAAACTGTTTTTCTAACGGAAAAATAAAAACAATAATTATAATAAATGTTCAAATAAACCCCCTTCTTGAGCTAAGTAAAAACCCAGACGATCATAAAAGCTTCGCCTAACAACATTTGCCAGCATACAAGGACTAATTGTTTGAAAGGTCTCTTCAATCCTTGCTCGGAGTCCTTCTAAATCATTAGGTCTATTGTGCCCATACACTTTTGGTTTTAAGTAACCCCATAAAAAAAATCATTAGGGGAAATATCTGGGGATCTTGCTGGCCACAAGATAGTACCGAGCCCACTTATTAATCTGTTATGAAAGGTATTGTTTAAATATTCTTGAACAATACGAGAATTATGGGCCGGGCAACCATCTTGTTGAAACCAGATATGATTGAATCTTTCCCCTAATAATTCTTGAAGAGTAGGTACAATTTGCTGCTGCAACAAGTCCAAATATTTGCGGTCAAATTGCCCTGAATAAAAAATGGTCCGATCACGTGTTCACCAACGATACCACCCCAAACGTTTAATTTTTGGGGGTATTGGGAGCGAACTTCAAAATATTTATGAAAATTTTCTCGAGACCAATATCGCACATTGGTAGGGTTATGACGATTTAGTAATGGAAAGGTCGATTCGTCTGTAAAAACAATCGATCTAAGAAAATTTTCATCCAAATTGGCTCTTTCCATTACTAATTCGCAGAACTCCATCCGACGAGATTGATCATTAGGAAATATTTCATGGACTTTTTGTACCTTGTATGATCGGAATCAATTTTTTTCAGGACTCTTTGGACGGTACTAGGCGATGAATTTGTTGCTTCAGCAATTTGTTGACTACTACTTACGGGGTTTTGCTCAGCAGTGGCACAAATTAAAATTTATTGTAGCTCCCTTTCGTCGTCAAGCTCCTGTTGAGGCTTTTTGTGTTTTTTGGGAGACACGCAACCAACAGTTTCAAAATTATATATGATTCGAGCTATTGTTGTTAATGATGGCGTAGGTCTGTTTTCGAAACTTTCCGGAAAAGATACTTGAATTTGTCGATAGGATTTTCCTTGAAAATACCCTTTGACTATTTGTATCTTTTTCCGAATTTCGAAATCATCCATTTTAATTTTGTCAAAATTAACTTTAAAATTTGAGCACACACAACTTTATCGCTTCTGCTGGAAATGCAATAAATATTAGAATTTCTAAAAATAAATACAGAGAGCATGGTTTACTAGAATACGGACGATAGTCAATTCGACACTCTCGCGCCTATGTCCCTAGTAGGTTGAAGGGCACTGTATAAAAGTTAAGTCATTTCCGGTGAAATCGAAAGTTGAAAAAGTTTGTCGCATGTCCACAGAAATGACGTTTTGTTAGAATAACAACTCTATCAAGTTTCGTTAATATCAACAAAGAAATAAAAAAATGCAACTTGGAAGTAACTCGTATAAATGCTTTAAATCAATTTTATCCAAATATTTCCTTACATTGGCTCACATGAATCGAGGCCCGTAGAGCAACTGTCTGTGTTGTTAAGAATACTAATGAGAAATATAGCTAAGTGCACGTGTAGAAAATAAAAAAATGCAGAAAACTCATTTTTAACCTGTATACTGCAAAAAAACTAATTTAAAATTCTTAGGCCTACTTAAAGTAAAGTACGTAAAGTAACCTTTCTATATTCATCATCCAATACTACAATACTGCAGATATACAGGGTGTAAATAAATAAGTGAGAAAAGATTCAGGGGGTGATTTTTGGGTTAATTTTAAGAGAAAAACTTTATATGAACGTATGTTCTAATTTAGTAAAATTTGGTATGCATTTTCTATGCCATTTTTTTGTGACTTTTTTATTTGTTTTTCTTTGGTATAAAACAAAAATTAAAGTCACATTTTAACATAAATAATAAACACATAATAAATACATTTAAACAAACAGTGGTTTTTATTTTTTAATCGAATACGCAATGTCGGACGAAAGAAAGTCAAGAGACCAAATTTGCTCTGAAATAAATGAGAATTACAAAAAAATATGTTTCCAGAGAAAACAGTGGCATACCATATTTTTCTTCAAAAATATTTAGTTTAAACCCCGCACGAACGCCACTACAAATAAAAAAACAGGTGAACGTCAGAAAAGACATTTTGATGCATAGAAAATGCATACCAAATTTTACTAAAATATCTACAGGGGTTTCACAGATATTAAAAAAAAACATATGTTTTTCCTAAATCTTTACCACCCTGTATCTCAAAAGTTAGGACTTTTAGGACAAATGTTCACGTAAAGTTTTTTTTTCTTAAAATTAACCCAAAAATCACCCCCTGATTTTTTAAAGAAATCTAGCTGATGCACGTGTAGGTAAGAAAGAAAAATGCATAAGAGTCATTAGCAACATATACAGTAGCGTGGAGCGATTTTATACAAAAAAATTAAACTTCAATTTTCTTTTGACCTGGGTGGCGATTTTGTGTTTTTATATGGTTAATAAAATGACAAGAGTTGGGTTCCCAAATGTGACGTCTTCAGGTTCCTAGATGACCTTGAAAATTTCTAAAATAAAAATATATAAATAACAAAATAATTTTTTTTAATATTTGTTAAACTCTCGTTTTGGTTTTTTTGCAGAAGACCAACCCAGAACCCACCACGGGAGGTGGCTGCAAAGGGTTCTACCCATTCCCACCCTCCCAATTCAAAAGGTTAAAAAAAAATTTAAAACTTTTTTTTTTCTATTTTGGCAATTTTGTCTTGATGATATTCTAGCTCTTATCAATCCATCAGGTGATGTAGTGCCACAAACTAATGAAGAAGCTTCAACCAACTTTATATGCCGTTCAACGGCTTGCGTGTCAGGAAATTTAAGTATATCAATCTCATCGGGGGCGTCTAAAATCATTTCGAAAGTTTATCATCACTTATATTTCTGTTTTATGAGAGGCTTTTGTTATTTTCCCCTGACTGCCGGGTCTACCAAGTCAAAATACTCTTTGGCATCAAACTTAATAGGTGGTACTTTAAATTGGAACACTTTCGTCTCTTTTTGTGATCGGCCCCCTTTAATATACGACGTAAAAAATAATTCACGGATTTTTTCGATCCACCAACTGGCGACTAATATTTCTCGGGTGAAAAATTTGGCTGTTTTGGATAACTGGGTCCACTATCTTTTTAATTTCACTTGGAAGTAACGAGATGATTTTATCAAATGAAATAGATGTTTTGCTCCGTATTTGCAGGACGATTGGATTTAAAGAAACCAATATTTTATACACCTTAACAACATACTCCGCTAAAATTTTTGATTGACTTGACGGATCTTTAGTAAAAAATATACAAACCAGTAGCCTATTAGCCGTTGTTAGCCATCTGGAATGAGATATTTTTTCCAGGTTGCCTTTCTGCAAGGGCGACGAAATTTGTACTTTTAATTGCTAACCACATTTCATAAAATACTTTTGATCCGTGTTTGGTTCATCCATATTTACAAAAGGAAATTCAGCATCAATTTTTTTAAAATCAACAACTGCCATTTGCTCACCCGATCAAGAATTTTTTCCGATAGTACCTGTAAAGCCCCGCGGATAAATTTTTTTTTTCCCGTCTAACTGCTGCATCAAATGGCGGAGCGGAAGTTCTTATGTAAAAAAACATAGGGAACCATTGAACTGGTTTCCCAAGCGAGAGTTCTATTTGTCTAATAACCCCAAATTTTTTAAACCAGTGTTCACAATGGTCCCATCACAACCGACAACATCTATCGCACTCAAATCTTCACCCACTGAGTCTTTTAAAAATTTATAATACTATTTCTAATGGACTTTTGCGTTGCCGTTTTCTGGAGATACGTGCCCCATGTATTTAGAGCCTGGTTCACCCAATATGACGATGTGTTCTTCAGCAACCAATTTGGTACGTTGAATTGACTCTGTTTTTTCAAAAATTAAGGTCCTGTCTTTTCGACCATCAAAGTAAATTCCAAAAATTAAAGGAAGCTCTGTCTTCCCCTTTTTAAATAAGACCCGTCCTACATTTCTTGCGTTCCTTCTAATTTTAGATCTGTCTATAATTTTAGTTGTGTCCTCTTTAGTTATTAATCCCAAATTTTTAAAACAGCGTTTGTAATAAGGGATGCTGATCTGCGGGAATGCCACTTGGGCAATGTTCTGCAAGATTTTTGTTTTAAACCTGTATTGAAGGAACCCCTTTTGAAGGTGAGGATGCTCCGATCCTTGTGGACTAATGTTTTTGATTTTTAGTCAAACCATTAATATTTTTGTCCCTTCAGGCAATTTTTTACTCGTTCTTAAAATTTTTTCCATCTAATCTTTCTTCTTCTAATACTTCCTTTTTATTCTTTTTAAGTTTTGCTCCTTATTTTTACATCTATACCTCCTATCATCATTTTTCTTTGTGTTCTTTGATCTAATAAAAAAAGTTTTTCAAAAGTGGACTTTAACTTTAAGTGGCATTTAGAAAATCTTCACATTTCGGGTGATATGTTAAAAGCTTTAAACTGTTCTTTTTAAAAACCCCCAATTTTTTCTAGGCAATTTTTTATTATAAACCGATTTTTGGCTTTTCTTCAGAGATTTAAATTTTTCATTATAGTCTTTTATTTTTTGCTTATTTGTTGATCCGATATTGTAGGAAGTGAAGCCCTTGCCATATTTTTTAATATTAATTAAAAGTTTCTTTTTAAATATCCAAAACACTTGGGGGCTTTATCACTTTCAAATTTTAAACACTCTCTTTTTCCACAAAAAACCTCTCATAACGTCCGAGTAAGGGAAGCACATTAGGATTGTCACTTAAAAAGTTCCAAAAAATAAGATCCTTCATCCACGTTTTCGGCATGGTTTAAATTTAAAATCTTTGTTGTTCTTAAATAAACGCAAAACTCTTGCTGCGAAACGCACTCGAGCGCGCCCGGTTTAGAACTAAACTGATTTTATACCAGACACAGAAACCACAAGGTAATCTCCCCACCCCATTATTTAGTTTACTGTTAGGACTTGTTCGGCCGCTTGCTTAAGAACCTGTAGGCATAACAAACTTAAGTATTTTCTGTATATTTAGTAACTTAATGTACTAACTAAGTAATATAGCACTTAAATTTAGTTAAAAAAAATAATAATAATAAACCCCCCTTCTGAGCCTCAAGATTAAGTCCGATAAGAGTGGGATTTTTTTGGTTCATACTTCCAAAAGACATTTGTTCCGGTACCACATTATCAGATTCTAAAATTCAGAAAATTGCTCCACCTAATATACAGGGTGCCACAGATTCATGCATGCATGGGAATATCGGAAATAAGAGATAGAAGTTTGGTTAAAAGGCAAAGTTGCGGGTGCCTAAAACATGCCTAGTAGAAAGTTGTTAAATTCCAGATTCCGAGATATCCAAAAAACGAAATTTGCTGATTTCGTTTTTAATTTTTTTCTGATTTAAAGAGATTGGAAAAACAAAAGACCTTTCTTATGGCCACTTTTTAAGGTCTCAAAACAGGTTAGAGATTTTCCGTCGAGTTTCGTTTTCGATAGGCCATCATCAACTTTATTTTTTTAAATGGGGCACTCAATTGTTTATTGCTTTTTTTGAAGCAGTTAAAATCCCAATTAAATGATGTATAAACAATATTTTTCTGTTAAATAAACAATTTTCCATAAGAGACAATGAGTAAGACAAGGAACGCACATCATTTCAAGGGGGTTCCATTTTGTTAATAAATATTAAGTGTTATTATTTTTGTAATTGGGATAATAAGAGGTTCAAAAAATTAAAAAAACCCCCAGGTCCGTATTTAAAAAAATAACGTTGATGATGGTCTAAAAAAAGAAATCAAAGAAACCCGCTGTTTTGTAGGTTTAAAAAAAGTGGCCATAAAAAGGTTTTGTTTTTCCAACTCTTTAAATAACGTCAGAAAAATTAAGACGAAATCGCAAATTTCTTTTTCCGGTTCTCCGGAAGAAGAACAACTTTTAATCCATGTTGTTAGGCACCAAATGCACAACTTGCCATAAAACCGACTTGTTTCAGGTTTCCGAGACCCCACTCAGTTGTGGCACCCATACCTTACAAAAAGATCTTATCAAAAAGCAAATGCCTTTTGGAATGAAAGTCCTCCTTAAGGAAACTTCCACCTTTATCAGTAGAACTACCATAGTGGGGATCTATAATAAGAAATGTCCCTGTGTAGTCAGCTACATTTTTGCTATACTGATTAGCTAAGGCTACCATATTGCAGATATGTAAGGAAAAATGTGGCTGAATGTACCTATATTTATCAGCTAAGACTACTATACTATAGATTTATAAAAAGATATAAAGCTGAATGCAGCTGATTATAGCAGAAGACTCATTATTACTGTGTATATTGCAAAAAAAATATCTAAGCTTTACTAATATTTATATAAAAATTAATTTTATTAAAAGTAGGATAGGTGTTTTTCCTAATAACAATAAAGATTCTAAAAATAACAGAACAGGAAAGGCAAACATTTACCAGGAGAATATTTTATCAAAATCTTTCATTTAGGTTTATGATGTATTTAAAGTATTTTTATTTTGTTCAGGCATGCAAAAGTTTTTAGACCAACCGATGTTGTTATTATTGTCCGCTAAACAACATGCAAGTAAAAACGGTCGCAAGTGAAGGCTCCTGGAGTTCCAAAGACTTTAAAACTTTAAGGGTTTGGAAAAATGTTAAAAAGCTGTAAGTATGAGTTACTAGCTATTTTTTTCATTTAAATTTAAGAGTTTGAAACAATAATTAGGTATACAGAACTTGAGAACGCTCTTCTATAGGTATTTTCACGGCTTCTGCTTAGAGAAGGGCCAGATAATGCCTCCTCTGGCACCTCCCAACAGAGCAACACATAGTGCAAGTTCTATGCATCCTTTTACAGTTCAACTAGAGAGGCCGAACTTCCCGCTTTCTTCGTTCCTTCATCCCAAGAGTGTCTGATATGGAACTTGCTCCCGCAGAAATTTTTCCTTCTCCTCCCAGCCCAAATATTTAAGTCCAGTGTGAACAAACTCCCTCTCACCACACTTAAGACACCCACGGCATTAGTACGGGCGTACCTTCGTGGACTGTCCAAAGAAAAAAAAAAGACGTTTCCAAATTACAACGTATATTTTCGGCTGGGGGGGTCCCATTCAACTTCAGGGGCCAACCCCCCCTACCCGTTTTAATTTTTTTTAAACCCGGGGACTACCCCTTAGAAAATATGAGTTGCCCCAAAAGCTGATCGACCGGCGCGGCGATTGAAAAGAAAGTCTTGATTATTTTTTAACAGTTATTACATTTTTATAACGTTAGGTTTAAGGATAGTGTTTTTTTACATGCTTCATATTTTAAAAATTAAAAACACATATTATGTTCCCAGAGATTTTTACAAGAATGCCCACCTGGTAGTTTTTTTTGATTTTTTGATTTCTGTTGAGGCTTTTTTAACTGTGTAAAAAACTCGTTAAAATAAGAATATTTTTAAAAAAAAATTTTTTTAAAAACCCAAAAAAAAAAAGCTACATAAATTTATTTAAAAAGTGTGTCTAGTGGGGGCCCGGGCATAAAAAGATAGTGTTTTTTATTTACGCTTTTTTTTGTCTTGTTAATCACGTCAGTATGATTCAGTTTAAAAGGGCGAGGCGAGAGTTAATTTTATTTTAAATCATTGTTAATCGGAAAATGGCACAACCAAAAAAAAATTAAGGTGGATATGTTCCTTATTTATGGAGGGGGTTTAATTTGTGCCCTAAGATTGTACGCGCGACTTTCCTTTCTTCTCATTCGGAAACCCTGGGTGATTGCAAGTCAGGTCGATTTAAGTCAAAAAGTGTGGACACATTGGGGAAAATCACGTCCAACGTTAAGCACTACAGCCAGAAGATGCCGGGGGGTGACAACTTACTTAAGACAGAACCGTTTTGAAACACAAAAAGAATGTAAGTTTTTTTTTTCAGTATTTTAAAAAAAAAAATTTAAAAAGTTTTTATTTTAATGGGTTCATAAATTAAAAAAAAACGTCAACTTGGGGAAACACCCTTTTTTGCCAGTCATGAAAAAAAGGAAGTTAAAACATTGATTACCAAAAAAAAAATTTTTGGGGTTTAAATTTTTAGGTTTTACTAGAGAACTATTAAATTTTTTTTAAAAAAAATGAATTTTAAAAAAAAAAAAAATATAATCGTTTTATTATAGATTTTAAAGTATTTATTTAATTAATAATAGACAATTAATCCAAACCTCATTGTTTTTTGGGTTTTTAGAAAGAAGAACTTTTGGTACCAATAGGTGATTTGGGGAAATTATCCGTTTTTTTCTACGCCTCTTTTTTTTTGGGTTGTGGTGGTGTATCTATATTTTGTCAATATCAAAAGATAAATGACTGAACCACAACCCTTTTGATTATAATAGATGAACTATCATTTAAACTACGACAAGTGCTGTCGGGCACTAGGTTTATCGAAAAAAATTTTAAAAACGATATAAGTATTTTAATATATCATTTTTTTAAATTTTTTTTTTCATTTGGCAAAGAACAAAAAGGAAAATACAAAAAAAAAAAACCCCCTTTTAAAAATTTTATTAGGCGTGATATCTTTTACTTTTTTTTTTGCCCTTTTTTAAACTAATTCATAGACATTTTAATATTAAAATATCTTGTATAAATGTCAAAAAAAAACGTCAGTTTTAAAAAGTGTTTGCTTTTAAATAAATTTAATCTGTATATAAAGTATAATGGGGGAGTCGGGAGGAACCACCAAACTCCAGGGAGTTTTACAGGGAAAATAATTTAAAATACATATATGTTTTTTTGATTCTCATTTGTTTTGAAATTATAGGAAATTTAAAAAAGTTTTAAATAGTTTACCGCTTCTTATCACAAATTTTTGTGGGGGGGGTTTTTTCGTTTTTTTGTTTTGACATTGTTAGTGTTAGGCGTGTGTTTTACGCGGTTATTTTCGAGTTTGTAAGATTAAAGTCTTAAAAAAAGCCTACATCTATTCAAATTTAGAATATCAAATATGGTTTTTTTTACGGCTTTTGTAAGGGAAAACCTCAGCTGCTGTTCAAGAATCCCGTGACGATTTCGCCAGGAGAAACCCGGGAAAAAACGCATTAATCAGAGTTTACAAAAATTTGCGAGACCGGAACTCTCCCAGTACTAACATAACATCTGAACGATCCCTGAAAAGGGTTTTAAAAAAGAAGTCAAAATATTCTAAATTTGGTGAAGATGATGTAACAACCAGTTCACGGAATTGGGGAATCAGTTGGGATTCCACAAAAAAAAGGGAATCAACACGCTCCAGGCAAGGCTACCATACCATGCAGCGTGTCACCCCAACCGGAAATTATGTTAGGCGTATGCAATTTTGGGGTTTGGGGTAAAAATAATGTCCTGTTTTGCGCAAAATTTTTTTTGATGAAGCAACATTCACCCGTGATGGCATAAATAATACCACAACTCTCATGTATGGTCAGACGAAAATCCACACGCAACAGGGAAAATTTTCAGCACAAGCGGAAAGTGTTGTGGGTTGGTCGATAGTTATTTTTTGGTCCAACATTTTGAAAATCGTCTGCCAGGAGAGATCTACTTATTTTTTGAGAAGAGTTAAAAGCAATTGAGGAAGCCCAAACATCAAAATGCTAATGTATTATCAGCACGATGGAGCTCCCGCACATTTCGCTCGTCAGGTCAAGCAATTTTGGACGAAGAGTTTCCCGGACTAAGGATTGGTCGCGCTGGTACTATTAGTTGGCCTCCGATTTCCGAACCCCCGCACTGGCTAAGTTTGGGCTGGTTTAAAAAAAAGGTGTACAAAGTAAAGTCGAACCCAAAGCCCTAATTAGAAACGCGTGCTCAAAAAAAACAGAATACCAAAAAGCAACAAGAGCCCTTTTAGAGAAGTAGAATGTGTTTGAGGTTAATGGCGGTTTTTTTCATTTGTTAAAAAGCGCCATAATTAAAACATGTTAATTTAGGAAATTTTGTTTATTTGTAAATGCATATTTTGAAAAAAAAAAGAGAATCATAAGAACATATGGGTTTTTTAAAATTTTTTAGGGGGAATACACACCTGGGGGTTTTGGGGCGTTCCCCGACTCACCTTGTATAATTTAACAACATCGTATTGACAAAATCTAGTGGATGTTCTCTTTTCCTCGAAACTTTTGAAATTATGTTTGTAAAAATTAAACTTTAAATATGGTCATTTTTTGCATGTTTTCTTTTCCTGTGAAAATTCATTAAAATTACATAAAAAAAATTTAAGGGATAATTTTTTTGAATATATTTTTGTATTTATTCTTTTGAAAGCATTGCTAATTGGTTTTTAGTTAATTATTTAAATTATCACAAATGGAGTGATAACAATATATTTTTTTTATTTGTACAGTCATCGACTATTATTTATTTAAAACTAGTTTTCAAATCAAATTTAGGGATAACTATTGTAGGCTATTGATTTTAAAAAAAAAAAAGGGGGGTAATAAGGAAAAAAAAATAGTGTTCCCCAAAAGACAGAAGGCAACCGTTTTTTCCCCAAGACTGGGGGAGAGCATAGATCTCTCGTCTCGGCGAGAATCCCCCTTCCTTTCGCGCGAAAGAACACTTTCATTTGTTTTGACTCTTTCTTTCGTTATAAAAGTTTTTTTTATGTAAATGCATACTTTTAATTTTTTTTTTAAAAAAAAATTTTTTGGGGAAATTTTTTTTTGTTCCATATATTTTAGAAAATGTACGCAATAGTTTAATAATTTAACACATTAACTGTTTTTAAACCATTTTTTGAACATAGGAATTTTTGATTCTCCGGTGTTTTTTACACATAGTGGACACGGGTTTTTAAAAAAATCTAGATCTTTACCATGTATCCTTGTTTACTTTTTTTCCCCCACTTTTTTAAAACGAGAATATCGTTGGGGGGGGTTTTAAAGATTACACACTATTTTCAACAAAAAGACAAGGTAATTTATGTTTTATAATTTTAACATAAAATAACCACAAATCGAATAATTAAAAAAAAAAAAATGTCTTGGCACAGGACCTGGTACATTTTTTTTTTTAGTTGGCCTGGTTTTTGGGGTAGTGTCTGGGGTAGAGTCAACAGAGAGAAAAAATTAATTTTGGGGACCCCCCGGGGGGGCTAATGTGGGGTCCATACTTTTTCAAATAGGGGGTTAATGACCCCCCCTTTTCCAAGAAAACAGGGCAAAGTACACTTTTTTTTGTTGATGACACGACATCGACAGTTATCTGTTCGTCCAGTTTAAAAAAGGGGTTTTTGGGGGTATTCCCAAAGGGAGGACGGGCGGGAGGACTGGCGGGGGTTCAACAGACTGCTACTGAAGGGGGAAAAAAACTCAACAGGTTGTATTTTCCATGAAAATGGGGGAAATATAAAGGGGGATCTAAGTCAGATCAGGTTTCTTGGTTCAGTTCAGCCAACCCAAAGCTACAATGGGAAATACACATAGATGCACTTTGCAAAAAATTAAAGGGGGGGGGGCCCCTTTTTTTGCATAGCAATTCTCCAAAGTTGTGTTACCCCCGATATCTTGAGAGCGATTTTTCAATATTCCTTTTCTTTTTCATATGTCATTCTGATCGGGGGGTACTCTGCTGATGTCCACAGGTCGTTTTTTTTTACAAAAAAAAAGCCGTTAGGATCATGGCTGGACTTCGTTGCCAAGATGACTGAAGCAATTTTTCCCCAATTTTAAAAAAATTTTTACACCCCCAAAACCCAATCCCCTATGTCTTTGGGCCCCATTGTAAATTCGGCCTTTTTTTAAAAAAGGCTAGCCACTTTAAAAAATTTTTGGCCCCTTTTTAAAAAAAATCGTTTAGTTTGAATTTTTTTAATACTGCTAGTGTTTTTTTGCCATTTTTTAAACGGGCCCCCATCAAATAGAGCCACATTATCAAAATAGATGATTATGATAAAGAAAATTTAAAATTTTAAAAAACCCAAGGAAAACCCAAAAGGGGAAAAAAAAACCCCGAACTAGGTAATATTTTGGGGAAAATTGTTTTTTGGGGGCCCCAATAATTGAATTTTCCTTTTTGGTTTTAAACCACGTATACATTTATTACCACCCAAATAGGATGCATTGGGATCAACCCCTTTTTTTTTTTTTTGCCCTTTGCTCTGCTTCCAACGAATTTAAAAATTATTAATTAAAAAGTAATAGTTGCCATTACTTTAAGGAAAAATTAAAAAATTTTTATTTGTCATAGTTTTTGGGGGAAAAACAGATTTTTTATTTTGTTAGTTGTGGTTTTTTATATTTAAATTTTCCCCAAGGTTGAAGTGTCACAGACCCCCCGGGGGGGTTTCTGTTTGTTTTTTACATTTCCTTTTGGGCCCCCTCCTGTATAAAAAAAATATTTATAGAACATGGAGAACTTTTGTTTTTTTCCTTTTTAACCAAAAACTTTTTCTTTTTTATCCTTTTTTTTTTTTTTTTTTTATTTTTAAAAATTTAAATTTTAAAATTTTTAAAAAAAATTTTATATTTACTAATTTCTTTTTAATATATTTTTTTAAAATTTTAAAATTTTTTTCCCTTTAAAACCCCATACTTTTTTAATTTAATTTAAAAAAATTTTTTTTTTTATATTGGCTATTTTTTTTTTTTTTTCCTTTATCTCAAGTCTTTGAGGAGAGAAAATCAAGTGTCTTGTCTTAAGAAGGGGGAAACTCAATTTTACTTTTTTTTAAAAAAAAAAATTTGTAATTTTGACATTTTTAAACAAAAAACTCGAAATAAAGGACACAATTTTGGGGTAATTTTTGGGACGTTTTTTTTTTGTTCCATTAGCATTATAATAATCTAGTCATAGTTGATGTTCCCAACAGCAAGTGTAAAAAAAAAAAGAAAGTTAAACAATTTTTCTTAAATTAAAAAAATTAAAAAAATATAAAGAATTTTTTAAAGTTAAACCTTTTAAAGTATTTTTTTTTTCCCTATAATTTAAATTAAAAAAAAATTAGTATATAATGTTTAATAAAAATGGTGTCGGATTGGGGAAACCCAAAAAATACCCAAAGCTTTATATTTTTATTAACAAAAAAAAAAAGATTTAAAAAAAACTTTGACCAGTTTTCTATTTGCTAGGGGGTGGGGTTTTTTTTAAATTTTTTTTTTCTCAGAAAGGGGGGAAATTTTTAAATTATTTTTTTAAAATTTTGGTTAGTAATTTTTTCATTTGTTTTAAAAAAGTTTTTTTGGCTTCAAGTGTAACTTCGGACAAAAATTTCTTTAGCGAGGCGCCAATTTTTTTTACCCATAAAGGTGGACCAATTGAAAAGTTTTTTTTTTTTTTAATACTATTTTTATTTAAATATTTAACAACTTTTTTTGTATAATTATATTTTGAAAATTACATATATATATAATATACATTTAAAAAAAATATTAAAAAAATAAAAAATTAAAGTTTTTTGTACTGATTTTTTTGTTTTCTTAAATTTTAAATTTTAATAATTTAAAATTTAAAAAATTTTTCCCCTTTTTTTACTGATTTTATTTTTTTTTTGTTATTCAGCCTTTTTCTTTGATTCTCGATTTTCTGTTTGTAAGTTTTAATTAATCTAATTTTTTTTGTGTTTCTTAGTAATTAAAATTAAATTAATAACATTAACGATGTAGGTTCCTATACAAACTACACATAAACCCGGGTAAAATAAAGTATAGTATGTAGGGAAAATATGGGAGGCAAAATTTGACAATATAATCAGAAGGAGAGATCCGTTGACAGCCACTGGCGAGTTTGAAAGACCTGAAAAAAAATTATACTTTTTTAAATAGAAAATTTATAAAAATAAATGTTTTTTTTTTTTTTTTTAGTTTTGGTTAACGTTTATTATTCTTTTTTTTTTTTTAAATGATTTATATATATATATATATATATATATATATATATATATATATATATATATATATATATATATATATATATATATATATATATATATTTAAATATTTTTAACCTAAAATATTAATTTTTATTAAGGGCCATAATAGCCATTTAACAAATATGGGCGACTATAGTTTGAGGCCATTTACGGCGTTAGGGTTGATGTCATTAATCCAATTAATACATTTTAGTTACAATACTTTTTCGGTGATAGTTTTGTTAATTGAAAAAAGCATATTTTTCTGGACTTTTTTGAAATCTATGTCGTTTTTAGGTAACAACTTAATAGAAGTTTTAATGGTTGTTATTGAAGGACAAGGTTATAAATAGACTCATTTGTTTGTGTATTCTTAGTTGTATATTCTATAATCGTTTATTACTAGAAATTCATGTATTAACGAAGGCTATTAATGATTTTGTCATAGATGTTAATAAAACTCTAAATAAATGATCCTGAAAAAATATTTTAAAACTATGACACTTTATTAGAAAAATTGTAGGTTGTACGTATGAGTATACAAAATTTCTTTAAAAAAAATTTTATACATATAAACCCGACTGGAAAAAACGAGATAATTAATTTAAATATTTAAACCTAGACCAAAAATTAAAATCACAAAGGTCAAAGTAAATTGCTTTGTTAATTTTGGCTCAAAGTAACAGGAAATTAAGCAAATATTTTCGAGGAATAAAAAAATGTAAATAGGTTATAAATTAAATATAATAATTCAAATACTAAAAATATCAATTTAAAACATATTTTTAGTACCGCGTTAAAACACTTTGTAATAAAATATTCCTTGTCCAAGCTGTATGGCAAGCAAATTTTTGGATGTCGTTTAACCAATCATAAGCAGTGATATATCGGGGCAGGGTGCCAGGGCCCCACTTATTGAAACACAATAAATAATTCTTTCTACAACGTGTTAAAATTCATTTTTTAAAACTATCTAGATTGTGATATGTTTCTTTAAAGCACTAGTGTTAAAAGGAAATATCAAATTTTGAAAGGGTTTTTTATTTACTAACATTTATATTAATTGTACCTCTGTGTATCTCTTTAAATGGATCAATGCAACCAATACTTTCTCCCACATTTTCTTTCATTTCAGTTGATTTTAAGTAATAATTAAAACGAGCTAAAACTGACGGGTTTATCAAATTTGAAGTCAACATGCTGTAACCCAAACCCGCATCAACAATGGTTGTTAAAAAATTACTTTAATAATTTTTTTATATGACTATATCTT
>JAHBCN010006762.1:88402-116895 GCA_019359885.1 Listronotus oregonensis
GACGCCTTCCCCCGGGGCTGAGACATATTCAAAAGGGGTCTGATTTAGGATACAAACAGGTATAAAAGGTTGGAAAAAGAGAAATACTTTCGGCTCAAAAGAGGAATCCAAGCTTTTTTGAAGCTGCCGAGGCTATAGATGTAATGTGTTATTCTCAAAAGTAACGCCGACAAGATTAAATAACTCTTTGTTCTGCAGAACTTGGTCGCTCATATGTAACGGATGAGCATTGGCAGATTTTTTCGCGACAGAAACGATGTTGTCGGGCATTAAACTGAACACGATTTTGGCGCCCCCCATGATAAGTTTGAGGTTTTGTAAAAGATCTGCATTGATCTGTGCTTGTTTTACAAATCAGAATTACATGGTGGTTTTTTAAAAATTAACACTAGATTGGGGGTACTATCGTCAGCAAAACTATAAATGGGATTGATTGTGGAAGAAAAAATCGTTAATGTGTAGAAGAAACGGTGTGGGTGCCAGCACTGAGCCGGGGGGCACCCCGTTTTTGGTAGAAGCGGGAAAGAATAACATCTACAGTAACTGATATACGTCGATTAAAAAGAAAACTGGGGGCCCAAACAAAGCTTACGAGGAAGACCGAAAGAAGGAAATTTGTTAAAGCCCACTATGCCAGACCTGATCAGCTTTGGATATGTCAAGAGTAACCATCTGGGATTCACCAAGAAACTAAAGGGGACTTTTTCCCAGCTGGGTGATTGCGCCCGTTTTTAATCGCCAGGGGGTTGAAAATTTTGGCCGCGCTTGAAATTTTAATCGTCATCGTCTTCTTTTAAAAAACGAAGTTTGTGGTGCAGATTTTTTTAATCGTCATTCTTGTAACAAATAAACAACCATTAACGTTTTACGAATAACGACTGCAGCTTTCGGCGATTAAGACGGTTTAAAATTAAATTAAGTGTGGGAAAAAAAAAGTTTTAATCGTCCATAAACTGTCTTAATCAACGATTAAAACGGTTTAAAAGAACGATATCGTGAGTCAGGGGGTCAAACAGATACCGGTATTTTAACCTTCTTAATTCCGATTAAGACTGTTTAGTCGGACGTTTAAAAACTTTTATCTCTCTACACTTAATTTAATTTTAAACCGTCGTATCCCCAAAACAAATCGTTCACTGAAAAAGTAAATAAAGCGTGTTTATTTGTTCCAATGACGAAAAAAAAAACGTTCGCACCACCTTTTTTTTAAATGAACGGCGAATGGATGATTAAAATTTCAAGCGGGGCCCAAAAACCGACGGTTTTTATGTTCGGTTTTGCCCAAAACTGCTTAAAAGAACGAGGTCTGGGGGGCCTTAAAGGAATAAAACAAATCACAAAGCTTTTACCAAAAAATGCTTTTTATTACCGTAAACGATACATAATTTAATTTCTGGGTAAAGAAAATGTTTATAAAATCTTTTTTTTTTAGAAATTTGTTAAACTGTTAGAAAAGAAAAAATATAAATATAAATTAAAGTGTACCTGTTAATATATCCCTTTTTTTTCTTTAACAAAATACAAATCTAAATTTAAATAACACTTCTTCAACTTTCAACCCGACTAACATTCGTTTTGTTACCGACGTATAGAAATATTAATTATTACAAATTTTTTGTTCAGAAAAAACCTTTTGATAACCTTTTGGCTTTGGCACTTATTTGTTTAAAACAAAATACACAACAATCTTAGTTTATGCATTTAAACTATTAAGTTTAACACTAATTAGTTCGTGATAACATAACATAAAAATATTTTTTTTTTTTAGTTTATGTAACCGTTGGTGTTATTAAGATTACTAAATATAAATTAATCCAGAATATTTGTTTTAGTTAAAATTAGGATTGTATTTGTTTGTTTGTTTAAAAAAAAGTTCTTTAAATTTTAAATAATCCCGTAAATATCGGCGCTTAATGTTGGTGATCTACATGAAAAGGAAATTTATTTAAATATTTAGTAAGCATTAATCGTCCACAGCCTAATCTATCTCGTTCAACTTTTTTGGCAGAAAAGGACAGATGATTCTGGACAAAATGTTTTTGTTTTGATTCAAACTAGGTTATTTTTATGTCATGTCCCAAATTTTGGGGTGTTTTCAAAATAAGAAAAAGTACTTTTTAAATTCCCATTTTTGTGTTGAAAGATAAATGAAAATAGCATTAAATTAAGTATTCGCTTTCTTTAGACTAATAGGACAGTGAATGCTTTAGTTAAAAATTACCCCAAAAGGGAAAAATTAAGATAAAACATGATTATTAAATCGCCAAGAGTTTTTGTAACTGCAGTATTATCAATGTTTTGTTTAAATTTTGGTTTTAACTCCGAAAAAAGGATGTATTAATTTTAAAGCATCGATTGCGCAGAAAATTGATCATACGGGGTTTCATCGTAGGGAAAATGGATATTTTAAAATATATACTTTTTTAAATAAATGTTTAAAGCAAATATTAACATTAACATATAATTTTAATTAATTAATTATAATTTATTTATTGGAATTGATTTTTTTAAATAATAATTATTTTGATAAATAAAAATAAAAAAAAACTTATGCTACGACCAGTTTCAGAATATTTAAATAGAAACAACTGTCACTCAAAAATAAGAATATTTAAAATTGCTAAATCAGTCCCTTTTTAGATAGATATATTATTTAGATAGATTCTTTAATAATGTCAAAAATATACAATTTATTTACATAAATTTAAAAAAAAAAAGAATAAACAAACATAACTAAAATTACAAAAAAAAAAATATAAAATACATAGTACATAGATTGTCAGATGTAAAAAACAAGGATAAACAATAGTTGAAAACAAACAAAACAAAGGCAAGAACAAAGTATAACAGGTTACCATGCAGCTGAACAGCCGGAAACAATTTTGTGGATCTCATTCAAAAGGGAAAAAAAACTATCTTCAGAAAATACTCCTTGAGCCTAGATTTAACTCCCGGTAGAGGACATCCTAACTGATTGTCAGTCTGTCAAAGTACCTTACACCAAAATAATTTACACAGTTTCTGCCCTTGTTAACCTAGTGTTGATAGGATATATGTTTTTTTCTATGTGTTCTATAACTGTGTGTGGCGTGTGTTTATATTGAACAATGTTTTTGGATATAAAAGATACTTTCTACTGCATTTTGGGCGTGGAAAGTATCATAGTTTTATTAGTTTTGGATAATAAAAATTAAAAGGGAGTTTTAGCTGACTCACATATAGAGTGTGGGGTATCATTAAAAAAGGGAATTTAATTTGCAGTCAACTGGCAAAATAATATATACTGTGTCCCATTAAAAAAACCGAAGTTTGTGTAATAACTCAAAAAGCTTAAGTGATAAACACATTTAAATTTGTTTAAAAAATCCGTCCCGAAAATGTATAAAAAGAATTGCTCTATCTTTTACGGTTTTCTCAATACCTCGTAAATATAACCAGAATGCGCCACCCTGTACAGGGTGTTCCAAATTCGAGCCTCATCATTGGGATCTCGGAAACTTGAAGAGATACTAGGTCGGTTAAATAGAGGCAAAGTTGAGCAATTTGATGCTGATCAAAATGCCACCTTAAAAGTTTAAAAATTTTGAATACTTCCGAAGATTTTTGGAAAAAACCGAATATTCGCGATTTTATTTTTATTTTTTAATGACTTTATTTAAAATCTATTTAATTTTTCTGTTCTACAAGACAGTGTTAATAGATTTACACAAGGACATTTCGTCATTGAGCAGACATCATCATCTTCGTTTTTTTAAATACTGTCCTGGATTTTTTATTACGGATTTTAAGAGCTTTTAGGATTCCAAAACCAACTTATTCGGGAAAATCACTTTAATGTTTGCCTACCAAAAATTTATTATCTGTCTCTTTTTAACACATGATTTCTAATAGAAATTGCCATTATTATGAATTTTTTTGAATAGGTGCAATACATCATTAGTTTTGGGGTCTTGGAAGCTCTTTACATCCATAATAAAAAATCCAGGACCGTATTTAATAAAACAAAGCTTATGATGGAAGCTCAAAGACGAAACGTCGGTGTGTAAATCCAATAACACTATTTTATAGAACAGAAAAAGTAGCAATGAGAATGTGAATTTTATATTGTTACATCTATTCAAATAAAGTCAAAAAAAATAAAAATGAAATAGCAAATATTCGGTTTTCTCCAAAAATCATCGGAATTATTAAAAAATTTTAAACTTCTAAGGTGGCATTTTAATCAGCATCAAAATGCGCAACTTTGCCTCCATTTAACCCTCGTATCTCTTTAAGTTTTCGAGGTTAAAATGATGAGGCTCGAATTTGGGACACCCTGTACATACATATATTTTATAAAATATAAATAATGAGATTTAAAGTCATTCTACATTAAAAATTTGTATTATTTTATCTTTGACCTTATGGAAATATATACTAAAATGTTCATTTTTTTGTAAAATGTCCCATTTAAAAATAAATTAATTTGTGTTGTAATAATCAATTTATTATGATAATTTTCTATTATATAATGATTTAATTCTATTAGTGAAACAGTAAGATTAATTGAATTTGGGTTTATTGTTTTTATTGCCACTTACAAAACTGGCAGATATGTTTTTTAATCATGTTTATAAGATTTTTGTAGTAACATTTGTAAGATTATTGTTATCATTATTTTATTAATACTTCTTTTTATTTGCATGCTTTTGCACTACACAAGTTCCTATATAATTACAGTGTGGCAGACCTAGGTGGTGCAAGAATTTATGTTACCCGATTTAAGTTTATAAAAGTTGTAATGACGTTATTTCAGAATTATTACCACTTTATGTTTTACTGGATGAAAAACCTGTCTCCGCCAGGCAAGAGACAATATTAAGTAGCCTCTGTCTCCGTAAGACGCCTTCCGTACTGCTAACGATAAAAAACACTCTTTTGCTCTATTTTGTCCGGGGCGAAATTCAAAAAACGGCTTGTTTGGTTCTAGCCACTGAAGGACTACCACTGTGCCAAATTTCATGATTTTAGCTCAAGCCATAACTTCAGAATCACGTGGACAGACAAATAAGATACCTACCTACATATAAATATATCCACATTAGAAAATTATATTTTATATAGATGCTTCTAATAACGATTCTTACAAAATGTCTAATTTAATATAAATGAGTAATTTAAAATTCTTTATTCATTTAGAAACAAACAACATATCTTTAGACACAAGATCTATGAAAAGTAGAATGGCAATTAAAGAACTAAATAGTAAATTTATGGATATATTGGTATTTAATAATTATAACAATATTTCTTTTAGGGATATTAATTGGCTTATTGAGACTCAGATTCCTGATAAAAAGGCATGGGCAAATTCTTCTTGTACAGCTGCAGTAAGGCAAGACGTCCCAAAAGGAATGTATATCAACCCTGATCAGGCAGATGATCTTAGAAGACTTGGAAAGGTAGATTAATACTCTAAAGCTTTTATCAAAATTAATTTAAATACTAAGGTTAATTGGATAGTGTTAAGGAACAAGGAACCAAGCTCCATTTAATGAATTAAAAAATCCTAAAAATATTTTTGTTTTTAATATGGCATTTTAATTTTAATATCATATATTACATATCGGCTATGAAAAGGTATTTGCAAAGCCAGAGTAAACTATTTTGTTTCGGTGAATTGTATAATTTTAAAGTAGTTTTCCCTGATTATCTAAATTTTGGTAATTGTCTAGAAAGTGGCCGCAACTCCAATTTTGACCAAATTTGGCATACGGTGGTTTTTTTGGACGCTGATGACGAATCTGAAAAAAACATTTGGCGGAAACGTTTCGTTTTCAAGATATCCATCATCAAACTTCAAAATCAAACTAACCTCATTTACACTATGTTCCCCCTTCTTTTTGTACACAATTCTTGATTTTTACACTAAAGTGTCACACAATATTTTATAAACACCTTTTAAAATTTTTTTAATGTTTATTTTACACCTTTTCTTCATTAAATTGCCAAGTCTTACTTTCAAACAGGGCACCATGTTTGCTTAAAAATGCCCTATTGTATACCTGGTTGCGGCGTTTGAAAGTTAATTTTTACAATTAAATGAAAAATAGGTATAAAATAAATATAAAAATAAGTTTTTAAAAGGTGTTTATCAACTATTGTGTTCTAATTACTGTAAAAATCAAGAATTCTGTAAAAAGGAGAATATGAAATGAGGTTAGTTTTTTTTCAAGATGATGAGGGAATATCTTGAAAACGAAACGTTTCCGCCGAAAAGTTTTCAGATTCGTGATCAGCCCCAAAAACCCCCCCGTATCCAAATTTGGTCAAAATCAGAGTTGCGGCCTGACATTACTACCAAATTTTTTCTTTAACGCGTGGTTCCTTGTACGTTAATGCTATCAATTTAGAGTGCCCAAAACTAAATTGTATCATATATAAACACTTTCCAACAGTCAAAATCTATTAATTACCATTCAAGATAATTAAATGTATAGCAGGTTAATAGTTTTTGAATTAAATTTCATAATTACAATTTGAAAACAATTTTGAGATGTCTCATTTTAATTTTCTCAATTTAAATTATTTATTACTTAAATTGCTTTAGAATGCATACAGAAATTGTTATTTTTATCTCATTAGAGACGGTTAAAGTTGGTCATAATACATAAACCATGATGTAAAGAATAAGGTGTGTGACTATGCATCCTTCTTAAACAGACAATCACGTTTCTGATCCAAATCTGATATATTTTGGTGTGGCAATTAAAATGATTTAATTGCCACACCATCCATAAATATGGATTTAACAAAATTCATTTTTTTTTATGAAACAATCGAGTTTAAAATGTACATTATGAATGCAATTGCTTAGTCTTACATTGATTAAAAGACTTAATTCAGTGTTAACTGCAAACCATACCACTTTTGACATTTATTTCACACTCACAGAAATCAATTCACTCTATCAATCGGTCAGTAACAAACCGCAGGCGTGTCATATGGAGAGCACCAGTCTCCTCAGGAATGTCCTGACCTGCGACAGACTGGGAATGCCCTCAGACATAATGCCTACAGCAACCAATTACAACCGGCCCTACAGTGTAGTCTACCCACAAAGGGAGGACTGGAGTCAAAAAACGACCGACCTGCTCCGGGCCGACATCTGTTGGTACACCGATGGCTCCAAAACCAAGGACAGTGTTGGAGCTGGAATATATGGACAGAGGCCGAGGGCAGAGTTTTCCTTTAGCCTGGGCTCTCTCGCAACCATATTTCAAGCGGAGGTATTTGCTATTGAGATGTGTGCTAGATCGCTAGTTGATCGGCACTGCACACGTAAAATATTCTCCGATAGACAAGCAGCTCTTAAGGCTCTTGAATCCAGCCGGTGCAATTCGAAAACCGTCTGGAATTGCAAGGATGCGCTGACCAAACTGGGTCAAAACAATAAGGTTACACTACTGTGGAAATTCACAGGGCCGGCAGTTCATATCACTTGGAAAAAGGAAAATCTTCGGTACTGGCATGGACTTCCGAGGTCTCAGACACTCGAAGCCTTCAAACCCACCGAACCAACAATGTACTGTCAAACTACTGGAGCAATCAAGGTACACCTTAAACTCTGTGGACTGTAAGGGGGCATGCAGATTAAAATACCACATGCACAAGATCGGCCTAGCGAGAGGCGCCAGTGCCCATGTGCATGGAGGGATAATTAAGAACACTACTGTGTTTTGCCAACACTGGCACGACTAAGATTCGCAATCCTCGGCAATGACACCTTGTTGCCAGGGGAGGTAAAATTCTCTCCCAACAGTACATCAGATTTATTAGGAGTCTGGACCTGGTGGGAGAATATAAAGGAGTGAGCCACAATAGACCGATCGGTCGCGGTGGAAGGGTTTATACCCCTCCTTTAAACCTACACCTCCACCTACCATAACATGGCGGATTTGGATCGGGATAGAGTATGAATTTTTGGTTCGCTATCGCACAACTTGTTTTTTTGCATCATGACGTAAACGAAAACAGGTATGTTACCTTGAAGTTTATATGATTATAAACTGTATTAAAAGAATTTGTGATGTTTAGATCAAGCCTTTTTAAGTTCAGTGTACGAGGTGGCGGGAATGTTTTTGCTAAAAAAAACGTAGATAACAAGAATTGACATAAATATGCTCCCCCTTAGAAAGGTTAAATATCCAAATGTGAAAAAACTCCATTTTTCCCACTTTGATCGTTCGTAACTTGTATCGGTAGTAGAAAAAACCCTAGTAAGAGAAAATTTTCATAATTAAATTTCCTATTTGTTGCAAAATAGCACAAACTTTTTTATGCCCTTTCTTGCAGTTTAACTTTGTCTGAAACAATTTATTTGGACATCCTAAGAAATTGTTTAAAGCTATGAACAATTTTTTGCTATAAACAAATTGAATACCTCTTTCAATTAAGGATGATCATTTGTTTAAACAAAAAAAAAACTGATTTTAAATAAATTTGGCATGATGTTTCATCATAGCATAAAGTTTTTTTCTGGCCAAACATAGAGATCCTTGGGTCCAGAAAATCCATGCAAAGAACTACATTTTTTGGTTTTTTTATTGCTATTTTGGAGCAAGCATAATACATGTTTTATTTCTAACCAATGCTATCTTATAAGAAATTTAGTTATGAAGTTCTTCTCTCTTTACAAGCAAATTAATCAGATTAAAATGCGTTTCTTTCGATTTTTTTGACATTTTATCTGAAGAACAAATAATGTTCCGGACCTTTTTTTAAATTTTTTTACATCTTTTTAGAATTTCAGTAAAAAAACCTGAATATCACCTCCCTACATCCAACAACTTTTGTTTTTTTACAGATTGGTCCAGTAATATATTATGTATGTTATCTATGAGATATTTTACAGTGTAGGATTTTTATCTGTAATAACATAATAACCATAATATGTACCTACAAGTCAGACGGTTATGTTATTGCTATAGAGAGAAGTAATAAAACTCAGAAATATAAATTTCGTCTAAAATAGGCGCTTTCAGTATCACTCCGACTAACGAACATTTATAGAATAGAAAGGATACCCAAAGTCACATATGCCTTACACATAAACAGTTAGTCAGAAACTGCATGTAGACATCAAAGGAAGTAAAGAGCACTAAAAAAAAATAATGGGTCTACAACAACATTAACATAAACTAATTTATTGAAATCTCCTTACTTGCCAGTATATTGGTTTTTAATTGTACAAAAAAATTTAAATATAAGAATATTAATATTAATTGACCAATTTGTATAGTATTTTATATATGGTTTTAGTTTTAAAATAATAATTTTGAATGTGTTTAATTTTTTTTTTTTTTTTGATAATAACAATTGGGTTTCTGTTATAGTTGGATATTCTTATTGATGGCACCGTTGATATTGAAGCAATAACACACGAAGCAACCAAACACGCTGTCTATATATACTTAAATAATTCTCAGATTGCTGGAAAAGTTTCTATAAAACTACCCTTTCATTTGCGGTATCAAGCTGCTTTAATGGGCGGGTAAGAACATTTGTAACGTATCTTGTTAAATTTAGGTATAAATTTAGTTTGATAAATTTTACCGTTATCTCCAAATAAATAAATATAAAGGTGTCTTTTAAAAATCATAACTTTTTGATAATGGGTGTAGAATTTTAAAAATATGCATTTTAAAACTCCTAATTTTTTTCTCCATACCGGGTGCCCACGAGATTACTTGGCTGCCGTTTTTATATTTCTTTTTCGATATACGATATACGAAACTTGCTTGGATATTTATTAGACAACTAGACTATACAATACATTTATATATTATGAAGCTCTTTAATTTCAATCTTGACAATCAGATACTTCCAGACGTATGAAAGAAGGGTATTATAATAATTAATATTCCTAAACTAAACGGAAACCACAAATTGACACGAAATTCCCGTCCTATAACGCTGTTACCCCCTCTGGTAAAACTTTTGAAAAAATATTAAGAAATATGATTTTGCAACATACCAACAGTAAAATTCCCTTACATCAATTTGGCTTTACAGACAAATGTTCTGCAATTCACCCACTAACAGTATTGGTATCAAATGTACAGACAGAAAAGCACAATAACAAAAAAGTGCAGCAGTGTTTCTAGACATCAAGAAAGCTTTCGATAATGTTTGCCACCAAGGACTTTTAAACACATCAATAGCGGAAGAGTTTACTTCACAGCAAAGACTCCCCCGGGATCAGTTATATCTCCGTTATTGTACAACTTGCTTTGTTATAATCTAAAACCATCGCCAAACCAGCAAAATTCTTATATTTTACAATTTGCAGATGATACAGCCATCATCGCACATGTAAACACCCTTTCAAAAACAATGGCCAATTTGCAATCTGAGATACTAGCCACACTTACATGGTTTAAAAAATGGCGACTACAAGTTAATCCAAAAAACACAGTTTTAAATATTTAACCACAAACTTACTCAACATTCCCCAAAAATCAAGATAGGAAGTGACTAGTTTTCATTTGTTTTTTGTTTTGCTCCAAACATATGTTTTGTTGTTTTTGTACATGTCTGTTTGTAATAATATAAAACACAAATTGTAAATCGTATAGGCTAAAGGACCTCGGTCGATGGCCTTTTGGGTGATAACAATAAAGTACTTATAAATAACAAAACTTGATAGGGTTGTTATTCTAACGAAACGTAAGTGCTTCAATGATGCATCCTACCGTAGAAGCCCACAATTGTGTTTAGTTACGACGATGGTTGAAGTGCCATGGTCGTCCTCAAGGAGGAAATAAAGCCGAAGTAGTTAAGAAATTAGGATTATAATAATTTAGATGTCAAGTAAAACTAAATTCCATTTGTCACGGTAATAAGTAAAAGAGATTACAAAAAAAAAATCTTTTGATTCTTTATATTTTTCAGCCAGCGCGGTTCTAGTGACTTTTACCTACAACAAAATTTATTACTTAAGGTTAGGGCGCGAGCTATTATATTTATAATTAATTAAATATAGTAAAAGCGATTATTACTAGTCTTCTTTTTTACACAACTGATGGGGTTTGGATATTCGGTTGCTGGATCACATTCTCCTTCAAAATAAAGTAAACAAATATATGTGTCTTTATTATCATTATCAATTCCATCGACCAGCACTCCGTCCACACCGCTTCACCCACAATTCGCATTTAGCACATTTGGGACACATTATTAAGTGCAAAAGCTCACTTATTTTCGGCAATATTTAAAATAAGGTTATTATAAGAAAATATATTTTAAATAAAATTATTATAACATTATTTTATTATATATGCACAATAATTTGAATTGGACTGTTTATCAAAATTTAATTATTATTACTTATTTTGTTGTTAATTTTTTTATAAACATATGCACTGCTCATACATTTGGAAATAAAGTGCCCGAAAAACATTGCGGAAGTTGGGGTATGCGCACAAAAGATTTTCAACCATTACAAGGCCTATTATATGTCGCGTGATTTTAAGATGATCATGGCTCTAGATAAAAAAATTAAAATTTAATTTAAGAATAAAATTTGAACAAAACTAATTTAAAGATGACGCATTTGGACGCAAAACGATATACAGAATCCGAAAAATCAAAAATATATAGGGTGTCCCATACAGTGCCCATCAGCGTACTAGGTACATAGGGGGGCTTAGACAGATCTACTGGCGTCCTTTTCGAGTTGAATTTGCACGCACGAAGCAACCCGAGATCGTACGAAACGCCGCGTCGACAAAAACTACGACCTCCAGTCAGTAAACATGTACGATGCATGATACTATTACTCGAGAAGATAAACCCACGCGCATGAGATAAGCCTATCTCTCTCGCACGCCTGACGTCACTCGATGACAAATTTCCCCAGAAACAGCGAGTTTTAATATGGCATTTTCGTATTTTGTGTATGGCATTCCGATTTCTGTTTAGATGTTAGATGGATTAAGTAATGCCAAAATACAATAAACGTTAAAAAAGGCTTTAAAACACTGCTTTCCCAACCGACAAGCAGAATTTTTGTCATCGAGTGACGGCATGCGCAACGTCGTACGAAATTAAATCGCCAAGTGGGTTTATCTTCTAGTAATAGTATCATGTGTACGATGTACGCAATAATTACTCACTTTAGTATTTAATTTGCTATCGAGTCGTGCGGACGGGATGTTCATGAAAGCAGTTAGCGATCGAGAAGCACCATTTAGGGCTTATGTCCATGCGTTTTGAAATGTAATAACCGATTGAGACAGATATTAAATATCAAACCATAATTTTCTATGTTCAGATTACGAGCCGAAGCAAAATAAAAAGTATGTTCTCAAAAATCAAAATTAATTTCTAAAAATTTAAATAAAACATAAATTTTAGGAAAAAAAACTGTTTTCTAATGGAAAAATAAAAACAATAATTATAATAAATGTTCAAATAAACCCCCTTCTTGAGCTAAGCAAAAACCCAGACGATCATAAAAGCTTCGCCTAACATTTGCAAGCATACAAGGACTAATTGTTTGAAAGGTCTCTTCAATCCTTGCTCGGAGTCCTTCCAAATCATTAGATCTATTGTGCCCATACACTTTTGGTTTTAAGTAACCCCATAAAAAAAAATCATTAGGGGAAAGATCTGGGGATCTTGCTGGCCACAAGATAGTACCGAGCCCACTTATTAATCTGTTATGAAAGGTATTGTTTAAATATTCTTGAACAATACGAGAATTATGGGCCGGGCAACCATCTTGTTGAAACCAGATATGATTGAATCTTTCCCCTAATAATTCTTGAAGAGTAGGTACAATTTGCTGCTGCAACAAGTCCAAATATTTGCCTACGGTCAAATTGCCCTGAATAAAAAATGGTCCGATCACGTGTTCACCAACGATACCACCCCAAACGTTTAATTTTTGGGGGTATTGGGAGCGGACTTCAAAATATTTATGAAGATTTTCTCGAGACCAATATCGCACATTGGTAGGGTTATGACGATTTAGTAATGGAAAGCTCGATTCGTCTGTAAAAACAATCGATCTAAGAAAATTTTCATCCAAATTGGCTCTTTCCATTACTAATTCGCAGAACTCCATCCGACGAAATTGATCATTAGGAAATATTTCATGGACTTTTTGTACCTTGTATGATCGGAATCCATTTTTTCAGGACTCTTTGGACGATACTAGGCGATGAATTTGTTGCTTCAGCAATTTGTTGACTACTACTTACGGGGTTTTGCTCAGCAGTGGCACAAATTAAAATTTGTTGTAGCTCCCTTTCGTCGTCAAGCTCCTGTTGAGACTTTTTGTGTTTTTTGGGAGACACGCAACCAACAGTTTCAAAATTATGTATGATTCGAGCTATTGTTGTTAATGATGGCGTCAAAATTAACTTTAAAATTTGAGCACACACAACTTTATCGCTTCGGCTGGAAATGCAATAAATATTGGAATTTCTAAAAATAAATACAGAGAGCATGGTTTACTAGAATACGGACGATAGTCAAATCGACACTCTCGCGCCTATGACCCTAGTAGGTTGAAAGGCACTGTATAAAAGTTAAGTCATTTCCGGTGAAATCGAAAGTTGAAAAAGTTTGTCACATGTCCACAGAAATGACGTTTCGTTAATATCAACAACAAAGAAATAAAAAAATGCAGCTTGGAAGTAACTCGTATAAATGCTTTAAATCAATTTTATCCAAATATTTCCTTATATTGGCTCACATAAATCGGGGCCCGTAGAGCAACTGTCTGTGTTGTTAAGAATACTAATGAGAAATGTAACTAAGGGCACGTGTAGAAAATAAAAAAATGCAGAAAACTCATTTTTAACCTGTATACTGCAAAAAAACTAATTTAAAAACCATAGGCCTACTTAAAGTAAAGTACTTAAAGTAACCTTTCTATATTCATCATCCAAGACTACAATACTGTAGGTATCCAGGGTGTAAATAAATAAGTGCGAAAAAATTCAGGGGGTGATTTTTGGGTTAATTTTAAGAAAAAAACTTTATATGAACGTATGCCCTAATTTAGTAAAATATGGTATGCATTTTCTATGCCATTTTTTGTGATTTTTTAATTTGTTTTTCTTTGGTATAAAACAAAAATTAGAGTCACATTTTAACATAAATAATAAACACATAATACATTTAAACAAACAGTGGTTTTTATTTTTTAATCGAATACGCAACGTCGGACGAAAGAAAGTCAAGAGACCAAATTTGCTCTGAAATAAATGAGAATTACAAAAAAATATATTTCCAGAGAAAACAGTGGCATACCATATTTTTCTTCAAAAATATTTACTTTGAAACCCGCACGAATGCCACTGGTACAAATAAAAAAACAGGTGAACGCCAGAAAAGACATTTTGATGCATAGAAAATGCATACCAAATTTTACTCAAATATCTACAGGGGTTTCACAGATATTGAAAAAAAACATATGTTTTTCCTAAATCTTTACCACCCTATATCTCAAAAGTTAGGACTTATATGTTAGGACGTTATGTTTTTTCTAAATCTTTACCACCCTATATCTCAAAAGTTAGGACAAACGTTCACGTAAAGTTTTTTTTTCTTAAAATTAACTTAAAAATCACCCCCTGATTTTTTTCGCACTTATTTATTTACACCCTGTATAATGAGAAATCTAGCTGAGTGCACGTGTAGATAAGAAAGAAAATGCATAAGAGTCATTAGCAACATATATACCTTACAAAAAAAGATCTTATCAAAAAGCATAATGCCTTTTGGAATGAAAGTTCCCCTTAAGGTAAACTTCCTACATTTATCAGCTAGAACTACCATACGAAGGATCTATAATAAGAAATGTCTCTGTGTAGTCAGCTACATTTTTGCTATACTGATTAGCTAAGGCTACCATATTGCAGATGATATGTAGCTGAATGTACCTATATTTATCAGCTAAGACTACTCAACTATAGATTTATAAAAAAATATGAAGCTGAATGCAGCTGATTATAGCAGAAGACTCAGTATTACTGTGTATATTGCAAAAGAATATCTAAGCTTTACTCATATTTATATAAAAATTAATTTTATTAAAAGTAGGATAGGTCTTTTTCTTAATAACAATAAAGATTCTAAAAATAACAGAACAGGAAAGGCAAACATTTACCAGGACGGTAAATGTGTGCCTCTCCTGTCCCAAAAGTCTAACTACGCCACTGTTTGTTCATTATATTTAGAATATTTTATAAAAATCTTTCATTTAGGTTTATGATGTATTTAAAGTATTTTTATTTTGTTCAGGCATGCAAAAGTTACTTTAGACCAACCGATTTTGTTAGTCTATTGTCCGCTAAACAACATACAGATCTGTAAAAACGGTCGCAATGTGAAGGCTCCTGCGAGTTCCAAAGACTTTAAAACTTTAAGGGTTTGGAAAAATGTTAGTTATAAAGCTGTAAGTATGAATTACTAGCTATTTTTTTCATTTAAATTTAAGAGTTTCAAACAATAATTAGGTATACAGAACTTGAGATTATTATAAAATTTTAGTATCAATCCATACCTATGCTTTATTACCTGTTTAGATGGGTGTTTATTTTACAAAAACGTGCTGTGTGTGGCTTGTGCAATGAAAATTGCGGAGGGTCATGAAGACCACTGTTCATAGGTATTCAAATAAACCATGATATATTGAAAAAAGTCAACCCACATAAGTATTAACCCTTTTGACCTCCTTTTTAATCCCTGACGACGTCAACAAACTTGTTATTTATTAATTTTGGCCTATTAAATTCAAAGGAAAAGTCGAACTATTTGCCCAACAATTTTCTGCCAATTCTACCCTTGATTCTACTATTAATCTTTCTCTTCCATCAGTTGCCCCTGTTCGTCATAAAATGTCCGATATAATTTTTAAAGTTAAACAGATCAAGCGTATTCTTTCTTCCTTTAATACTAAAAAATCGTCTGGGCTGAATGAGCTTGCACTCATTCTAACTCGCCTCTTTCGAATCTCTTACGATACCGGCATTTTACCGGAGAGCTGGAATGCTGCACGTGTGCAACCTGTCCCCAAAAAAAGGATTCAAAACTCTCCCTTCTAGCTATAGACCTATATCTCTTCTTTCTGTTGTTTGCAAAGTAATGGAAAAAACACAAGATCTTAGATGGATTATGGATTCCGACACAGAAGATCCACAGCTGATCTCCTTTCTTTTGTCTTACACAACTGAAACAATTTCCTTGAGTTTCTTGGTAAATCCCAAATCGTTGCTCTTGACAAATCCAAAGCTTTCGATCAAGTCTGGCAGGATGGACTTCTTAACAAACTTCCTTCTTACGGTCTTCCACCCAAGCTTTGCACTTGGCTCTCCAATTTCCTTTCTAAACGACGTATATCAATTACTGTAGATGGTCATTCTTCCAGCTTCTACCAAATTAATGCTGGGGTGCCCCAGGGCTCAGTACTGGCACCCACTCTATTTCTTCTACACATTAATGATCTTCTCGTTTCCACAATCAATCCCATTCATAGTTTTGCTGACGATAGTACCCTCCACTCAAACATTCAATTTGTCAAGCCAGTCAATAAGCCTGATTTGGAAACCAAGCATAGGTCAATGCGGATATCTCTCTCACAAGACCTTAAACTTATCTTGGATTGGGGCGCCAAAAATCTTGTTCAGTTCATTGCCTCAAAAATAAAGTCTGCCAATGCTCATCCGTTACATATGAACGGCCAAGTTCTGCAGAGCAAAAAGTCGTTTAATCTTGTCGGCGTTACTTTTGAGAATTACCTCAACTGGCACAAACACATTACATCCATAGCTTTGGCAGCTTCAAAAAAGCTTGGATTTCTCTTCCGAGCCAGAAAATATTTCTCTTGTTCCAATCTGTATACTCTGTATGTATCCCAAATCAGACCCTCTTTAGAATATCTATAGGTATTTTCACGACTTCTGCTTAGAGGAGTTGGCCAGTATAATGCCTCCTCTGGCACCTCCCAACAGAGCAACAGATAGTGCAAGTTCTATGCATCCTTTGACAGTTCAACTAGAGAGGTTCCGAACTTCCCGCTTTCTTCGTTCCTTCATCCCAAGAGTGTCTAGACTATGGAACTTGCTCCCCGCAGAAGTTTTTCCTTCTCCTCCCAGTCTCCAAATATTTAAGTCCAGTGTGAACAAACTCCCTCTCACCACACTTAAGACACCCACGGTACATTAGTACTTGGGCGTCAGCCTTCGTGGACTGTCCAAAGAAAAAAAAAGACGTTTCCAAATTACAACGTATATTTTCGGCTAGGGGGCTCCCATTCAACTCTCAGGAGCCAACTCGCCCCTACTCGTTTTAATTTTTTTAACCATGTGCACTACCCCTTAGAAAATATGAGTTGCCCCAACAACTGCTGATCGACCGGCGCGGCGATTGAAAAGAAAGTCTTGAGTTATATTTTTAACAGTTATTACATTTTTATCATACGTTATGGTCTAAGGATAGTGATTTTTTGACATGCTTCATATATTTCCAAAGCTTAAGCACACATATTATGCTTCCCATGTTATGTATTTTTATCAAGAATGCCCACCTGGTAGATTTTATTGATTTTTGGTGATTTCTAAGTTGAAGCTTTTTTAACTGTGTATAAAACTCGTTAAAATAAGAATATTTTTAAATAATTTTTTTTTAAACCCAAAAATAACAAAGCTACATAAATTTATTTAAAAGTGTGTCTAGTGCGGGCCTGGGCATAAAAAGATAGTGTATTTCTTATTTACGCTTGTTTTTTGTCTTGTTAATCACGTCAGTATGATTCAGCTTTAACAGGACGAGGCGAGAGTTAATTTTAATTTTAAATCATTGTTAAATCGCGAAAATGGCACAATCCAAAAACAATTAATGCGTGGATATGTTCCTTATTTTTATGGATAGTGTCGTTAATTTGTGCCCTAAGATTGTACGCGCGACGGTTTCATTTGCAGTCTCATTCTGGACCCAAGTACTCGGGTGATTGCAAGTCAGGTCGATTTAAGTCAAAAAAAAGTGTGGACAACATTGCGGGAAAATCACGTCCAACGTGTCCAAGCACTACAGCCAGAAGACTGCCTGGGCGGTGACAACTTACTTAAGACAGAACCGTATTCGAAACACTAAATGAATGTAAGTTTCTTATTTTTCAGTATTTTGAAAAAAATTATTTCAAAAAGCTGTTTATTTTAATGGGTTCTATATATATAAAAAAGCGTCAACTTAGGAATCACCCTGTATTAACACATTTGCCAGTCATGAACAAATAAGAATGAAGTTCAAGAGACATTGATTACCAAAAAAAATATATTTAGGTTTAGAATTTTAGGTTATTACTTAGAGAACTATTCAATAATGGTTTTAAAAATAATGAAGTTCTTAAAAAAACAATTAAATATAGCAGTCGTTTAATTATATGATTATTAAATGTATTTATTTAATTAATAATAGACAATTAATCCTTAAGATCCTCATTGTTTTAGGATTTCGAGAAAGAAGAACTTTTGGTACCAATAGGTGATTTGGAACATTATCCGTTTGTTGCTACGCTTTCTTGTATTTTGGGTTGTGGTGGATGTATCTATATTTTGTCAATATCTAAAAGACTAAATGACTGAACCACAGTTGAGTTATAATATGATGAACTATCATTTAAACTGACTGACAAGTGGCTGTCGTGGTCACTAGGAGACGGTTTATCGATAAAATTATTCAACAACGATATAAGTATTTTAATATATCATTTAATTAGTTTTTTATTTTCATTTGGCAAATGTAACAAAAAGTGAATGATACAAAAAAAATCACCCTTAAAAAACTTTTATTAGGCGTGATATCTTTTACTTTCTGATTTTGTCCTTTTTTAAACCCTATTCATAAACATTTAATAATAATATATCATTGTATAAATGTCACGAAAAAATCGTCAGTTTTAAAAAGTGTTTGCTTTTAAAATAAATTTAGTCTGTATGTAAAGTATAATACAGGGTAAGTCGGGAGGAACGCACCAAACTCCAGGCAAAAATATATATCTCCAGGTGAGTATTGTACACGTGAAAATAATTTAAAAATACATATATGTTCTTATCCGATTCTCATTTGTTTTGAAATTATAGCGTAATTAAAATGTTTTAAATAGTTTACCGCTTCTTATCACAAATGCTGTAGGTACCGATTGTTTGGTCCGTTTTGTTGTTTTGACATGTGTTAGTGTCAGTGTGTTTGACGCGTTTATTTTCGAGTTTGTACGATTAAAGTCTTATAAAATGCCTCACATCTATTCAAATTTAGAATATACAAATATGGTTTTTGTTTACGGCTTTTGTAATGGAAATCCTACAGCTGCTGTCCAAGAATACCGTCGACGATTTCGCCACCGGAGAAATCCGAACAAAAACGCATTAATCAGAGTTTACAACAAATTTGCGAGACCGGAACTCTGCCCTCTGAACGATCCACTCGACAAGGTTTAGAAGAAGTCGAAAATATTCTAAATTTGGTAGAAGATGATGTAACAACCAGTTCACGAAGAATTGGAACTCAGTTGGGGATTCCACAGAAAAGGGTAATCAACACGCTCCTCGAGCAAGGCAGGTATCCATACCATGTACAGCGTGTACAGCACCTACAACCGGAAATTATGTTAGGCGTATGCAATTTTGTGGTTGGATAAATAATAATCGTCCTGTTCTATCGCGCAAAATTTTTACTGATGAAGCAACATTCACCCGTGATGGCATAAATAATACTCACAACTCTCATGTATGGTCAGACGAAAATCCACACGCAACAGGCGAAAATAATTTTCAGCACAAGTTTTCGGTAAACGTGTGGTGTGGTATGGTCGATAGTTATTTACTTGGTCCACACATTTTAGAAAATCGTCTGCCAGGAGAGATCTACTTATTTTTTTGCAGAATGAGTTAAAAGCATTATTAGAGGAAGTTTCTCTAAACATCAAAATGCTAATGTATTATCAGCACGATGGAGCTCCCGCACATTTCGCTCGTCAGGTCAAGCAATATTTGGACGAAGAGTTTCCCGGACTAAGGATTGGTCGCGCTGGTACTATTAGTTGGCCTCCAAGATCTCCTGAACGCACAGCACTGGACTAATGTTTGTGGGGCTGGTTTAAAAATGAAGTGTACAAAGTGAAAGTCGACACTCGAAACGCCCTAATTAGAAATGCGGCAGTGTTTCTCAAAAAAAGACATGAATCACTCAAAACAGCAACAAGAGCCCTTTACAGACGAAGTAGAATGTGTTTAGAGGTTAATGGCGGTATTTTTGAACATTTGTTAAAACAGCGCCATAATTAAAATCATGTTAATTTAGGAAATTTTGTTTATTTGTAATTATGCTATATTTTGAAAACAAATGAGAATCGTATAAGAACATATGGGTTTTTTAAAATTATTTTACGTGTAGAATACACACCTGGAGTTTGGTGCGTTCCTCCCGACTCACCTTGTATAATTTGAACAACATCGTATTCGACAAATCTAGTGGATGTTCTCTCTCCATCGAAACCTTATGAAATTATGTTTGTAAAAATTATACTTTAAATATGGTCATTTGTGTTGCTATGTTTCTCTTTTCCTGTGAAAATTCATTAAAAATTCACATAAAAAATTAATGGGTATAATTTTTGCGAATATATTTTTGTATTTATTCTTTTGAAAGCATTGCTAATTGGTTTTTAGTTAATTATTTAAATTATCACAAATGGAGTGATAACAATATATTATTTATTTGTACAGTCATCGACTATTATTTATTTAAAACTAGTTTTCTAGTCAAATTTAGGGATAACTATTGTAGGCTATTGACTTTAAAGAAATAAAAGGGGTAATAAGGAACAAAAAAATAGTGTTGCCGCAAGACGAGAAGGCAACCGTCTCTTCTCGAAGACTCGAGAGAGCATAGATCTCTCGTCTCGGCGAGAATGCCCTTCTTTCGCGCGAAAGAACACTTTCATTTGTTTTGACTCGTTTCTTTCGTTATAAAAGATGATTTATGTAAATGCATACTTTTAAGTAGTTTTTAAAGTAAATTTTTGGTAATTTTTATAGTTCCATATATTTTAGAAAATGTACACAATAGTTTAATAATTTAACACATTAACTGCCATGTGTACCATATATGAACATAGGAATTTTTGATTCTCCGGTGTGTGTGTACACATAGTGGACACAGGTTTTATAAACATCTAGATCTTTACCATGTATACCTTGTTTACTTATGTCTGCCACATATTTATACGAGAATATCGTTGGGTCTGGTGTAAGATTACACACTATTTTCAACAAAAAAGACAGGTAATTTATGTTTTATAATTTTAACATAAAATAACCACAAATCGAATAATTAAGAAAAAAATGTCTTGGCACAGGACCTGGTACAGTTTTTTCTTTTAGTTGGCCTGGCAGTTGGCATAGTGTCTGGGGTAGAGTCAACAGAGAGAGTGACTAATATTGGAGTACCGCAGGGCTAATGCTGGGGTCCATACTTTTCTAAATATATGTTAATGATCTGCCTTCCATAGAAAACAGGGCAAAGTACACTCTCTTTGCTGATGACACGACATCGACAGTTATCTGTTCGTCCGACGCTCTTCAAGGGGCGCTTGGTAGTGTCCTGGGGGCGCGAGGACGGGCTGAGGACTGGCTCAGAATCAACAGACTGCTACTGAATGGGGATAAAACTCAACAGGTTGTATTTTCCATGAGAAATACTGGAAATATAAATCAGGATCTAAGTCAGATCAGGTTTCTTGGTTCAGTTCAGCTCAATCCAAAGCTACAATGGGAAATACACATAGATGCACTTTGCGGTAAGTTAAGTACCGGCCTTTTTGCATAGCGAATTCTCCAAAGTTGTGTTACTGCCGATATCTTGAGAGCTGTATATTTTTCAATATTCCACTCTCATTTTTCATATGTCATTCTGATCTGGGGATACTCTGCTGATGTCCACAGGTCGTTTTTATTACAAAGAAAAGCCGTTAGGATCATGGCTGGACTTCGTTGCCAAGATGACTGTAAGCAAGCTTTTCGAGATCTTAAAATTCTTACACTCCCATCCCAATGCATATGTCGTAGCCACATTGTAAATTCGGCCATTTTTTAAAATGGCTAGCCACTTTATAAAACGCGGCCATGTTCTAAAATAATCGTTTAGTTTGAATTATTTTATAATACTGCTAGTGCTTTTAGCCATTTTATAAACTGGCCGATCAAATACGAGCCACATTATCAAATAGATGATTATGATAAAGAAAATTTACAATTTAAGGAGGAAACCTAACGCAACCAAACCAAAAACTAACCAGAACTAGGTAATAGTTTGAAAGTTGTTGTTTACGGTCCCCAATACTTGCATCCTATTTGGGTCAAACCACGTAATATACATTTATTACCACCCAAATAGGATGCATTGGGATCAAGTCATTTTTAATTTGCCTTTGCTCTGCTTCCAACGAATTTAAAAATTATTAATTAAAAAGTAATAGTTGCCATTACTTTAAGAATTAAAATTATGATTTGTCATAGTTTTTAGTAAAACACAGATTTTTTTCAATATTTTGTTAGTTGTGGTTAGTTATATTTAAATTTCTAAGGTTGGAGAGTGTCACAGTACCTCCGCAAGTTTCTGTTTGTTTTGTTACATTTCCTTGGCTCGTCCTGTATAAAAAATATATTTATAGAACATGGAGAACTGTGTACCTAACAGCTCTTATATCCTATTTTCTTTTATGTCTTCAAAGAATTCAATAATTAGGGCAGTGAGTATATATTTACTAATTTCTTCTTTAATATATTTTTTTAATTTAATTTGTTCCTTAATACCCCATACTCTTTTTAATTATAATTTAAAATCTTAGTTTTATATTGGCTATTTTTTTTCATTGTTCATTTTATCTCAAGTCTTTGAGGGAACGAACAATCAGTGTCTAGTCTTAATGACAGGAGAATCTCAATTTTACGTTATTTTTAAAAGTAATTAGTAATTTCGACATTTTTAAACACCAAAGAACTCAAGATAAATGGACACAATTTGCAATAATGTGGTACGTTTTTTTTTTGTTCCATTAGCATTATAATAATCTAGTCATAGTTGATGTTCCTAACAGCAAGTGTAAAAAAAATATAGAAAGTTATCAATTTTTCTTACTTAGAAACAATCTTAGTTAAAAGTTAATGAGGTAATTAGATCATTTTACTCTATGCATAATCACCATGCGCATTTATATAAGATAATGTATCCTTATGTAATGTTTGTTTCATATAATCTTAATTAAAATAGTATCAGTATATATATAATGTTTAATGAGAATGGTGTCGGCATGGGAACCAAAATAAGTCGACCAATGCTTTATATATTTTATTAACAAAAAAAAGATAACAAGATTAACAAAAAACTTATGACTAGTTTTCTATTTGCTAGGGCGGTGGGTTTTACCAAATTTTTTTTCTCAGTAGGGTAATTGTAAATTATAAAATTTGTAGTAATACATTTTGTTATGTATTAGGCTTCAAGTGTAACTTACGGACAAAAAATTACTTGATGCGAGGCGCCAATTTTGTTTTACTCATAAAGGTGGCACTGCAATTGAAAAAGTTTGGGAACCACTGCCGCCAGTGACTATTTTTAGCTGTTAAAGGTGAAACTTTTTTCTGTATAAATTATAAAGGTCGAAAAATCACGTACATATATATACACTATCACATGTAAAATAAATATTAAAGTTTTCTTGTACTGATTTTTGTTGTTTTCTTAAATTAATTCTAATATTAATTAATAAATTTGTTCCTTAGTCACTGATTTTATTTTGTTTTTTGTTATTCAGCCTTTTTCTTTGATTCTCGATTTTCTGCTTCGTAAGTTTTAATTAATCTAATTTTCTTGTGTTTCTTAGTAATTAAAATTAAATTAATAACATTAACGATGTAGGTTCCTATACAAACTACACATAAATCGGCTAAAATAAAGTATAGTATGTAGGCAAAATATAGGGAGGCAAAATTTGACAATATAATCAGAAGGAGAGATCCGTTGACAGCCACTGGCGAGTTTGAAAGACCTGAAAAAAGTTATACTTATAAATAGATATATATATATAAAGTAAATGTATTTTTTTTTTTTGTTTAGTTTTGGTTAACGTTTATTATTCTTTTTATTGTTTCAAATGATCTGTATATATATATATATATATATATATATATATATATATATATATATATATATATATATATATATATATATATATATATATATATATATATATATATATATATATATATATATATATATATATATAAAAGTGGCTAAACTAATATTTCTACTAAAAAAGATGTAAAATAACGACCTAGATTCAAAATGTTGTCCCTATTTCTCAACATATTAACGATATTTGTTTAAATAGTCCTAACTACCCTATGAATGGTTAACTTAGGTGAGGGAATTCCTCATCAAACATCCCTGGCTGAAGATGTTGGATTTTCTTGAAATTGTTGGTTAACTGTAGCATCTCGTTGTCGATTTTTTCAACGTACTTCTTAGGTCGTGGTTTTTTAAAACTTCCGAATTTAAGCAAATTTGTAACCATTTTTTTGAAAGTATGTTAGTTTAGGATGTTGCCTTTCAGGGAAATTGTCAAATAGGTTTGCGCAGCTTTATTAACATTTCTATTGCTTTGGAAATAACGTTGCAAAAATAAGTTTTTTCTTTAGATAATTAATCTTTTTTACAAAGATAAAAAATTTAATAACGCATTGAGCTAACTTGATAATGACGCTAGATACATTCTCCGAATCAAGCCAACTGAGAAAATATTTTTTTTTTGAAGTGGATAAAGGTTATAAACTCCTAAACTATAATATGTTATACATTGTTGAAATAAAATAAAAAGGACTATTTGGCTGTGACAAACCAAGGGGTTTGGAAAGTTGATGATGATTCATCAACCTTTATTTTTCAAGGGCGCCATTACATTTTGTTGTAAAACGGTATTAAAGTTATATATGTTCCCTTTTTGTAAACATTCCTCAGTTATCATTTTGCCAATTATAATATTTTATTGTTTTAAAAAAAAACGTTCGCCAAAACGGCCAACTGAAAAAAATATTTTTTTTTTTAAAAAATGAGGTTATAAACTATAAAATAAATTTATACATTGTTAAAATAGAAAAAAGCACTATTTGGCTGCGTAAAAATCCAATATGGCGTCCATATGAAAAAAAAAGTTGATGATGATTCTAAAAGCCAAACGTAGAAAATAAAAATTGACTACTTGGTCATATTCTAAAAAAAAAAAAATTGCTTTAAAGAAGTTTTTACAGATTTGAAAAATTTTCACTTATAAAAAAAATATGGCCGATTTTCGAAAATGCATGTTTTAGGTTTTTTCAAAATTTCTCAAAAACCTGAATAGATAGAACCCTGTAGTAAACTGGATTAGCTTACTAACATAATTGTCCAAAACTTTCCCCATTTAACCGATTTTCATCAATTGGTTTCCAAGATCCCCATACATTCCCCACCAATTTGGGACACACTGTTTTATATATATATATATATATATATATATATATATATATATATATATATATATATATATATATATATATATATATATATATATATATATATATACCTATTTAGGAGTATTTCCTAAATAGGTTTATTGATTAAGGGCCATAATAGCCATTTAACAAATATGGGCGACTATAGATTGAGGCCATTTAACGCGCGTTAAGGGTTGATGTCATTAATCGCCAATTAATACCTGAGTTAGTTACAATACTTTTTCGGTGATAGTTTTTTTGTTAAATTGTAAAAAGCATATTTTTTCTGGACTTTTTTTGAAATCTATGTCGTTTTTAGGTAACAACTTAATAGAAGTTTTAATGGTTGTTATTCGAAGGACAAGGTTATAAATAGACTCATTTGTTTGTGTATTCTTAGTTGTATATTCTATAATCGTTTATTACTAGAAATTCATGTATTAACGAAGGCTATTAATGATTTTGTACATAGATATTAATAATACTCGTAAATAAATGATCGCTGAAAAAATATTTTAAAACTATGACACTTTTGATTAGAAAAATTGTAGGTGTACGTATGAGTAAACAATATTTCTTTAAAAAATTGTATACATATAAACCCGACTGAAAATCGAGATAATTAATTTAAATATTTAAACCTAGACCAAAAAATTAAAATCACAAAAGGTCAAAGTAGTTGCTTTGTTAATTTTGGCTGCAAAGTAAACAGGAAATTAAGCAAATATTTTGCGAGGAATGAAACAAAATGTAAATAGGTTATATATTAAATATAATAAATTCAAGGGTACTAAAAATATCAATTTAAAACATATTTTTAGTACCGCGTTAAAGCAACTCTTGTAATAAAATATTCCTTGTCCAAGCTGTATGGCAAGCAAATTTTTGGTGTCGTTTTAACCAATCATGTAAGCAGTGGCGTATACTTCGGGGGCCAGGGTGCCCAGACCCCCCACTTATTGAAACACAATAAATAATTCTTTCTACAAACGTGTTAAAAATTCAATTTTTAACACTATCTAGATTGTGATATGTTTCTTTAAAGCACTAGTGTTAAAAGTGAAATATCAAATTTTGAAAGGTACTGTTTATTTATTTACTAACATTTATATTAATTGTACCTCTGTGTATCTCTTTAAATGGATCAATGCATCCAATACTTTCTCCTACATTTTCTTTCATTTCAAGTTGATTTTAAGTAATAATTAAAACGAGCTATAACTGACAGGATTTATCAAAATTTGAAGTCAACATGCTGTAATCAACCAGCATCAACAATGGTTGTTAAAATTCATTAATAAATGCCCACTTTAAAATAATTTTTATATACTATGACTATATCTTCCAATTTTTGAATAATTTAATTTTTAACTGCATTATTGAGTTTGTAGAAAAAATATTCTATGATATATGTGTTAAAAGTATCTTTTAAGGCACTCATGTGAGTTGCAGAATTCACTTCGCTCGTTCTGCAAACTTTCACATTTGTGTTTTAAAATTGTACTTTTAACACTTAAATCATAAATAACTATTAAAGGCTAATTTAATTTTTTATCTATGCACTTTTTCTAGTCAATATATGCCACTGCATATAAGTGTGGGTATGTGTATAACAGAACGAATGTCCTTTGAATTTCAGGGCAAATAATGTAAATGTGAAAATAATAAAAGTGTATTGGAAAAAACGAAATATACAAAAATAATACTTTTAATATTCGTGTGTTTTTACTTCATTTTATTAAAATACTTACTAAAAGTAGCCACCATACTATAGAAGACTATTCCAAAAAAGCTGTTGGGTTTGTAAAAGATTGATTTCTTGTCAAAAATACCAAAGCCTTTTCCATACCTAAAATAAAATTTTTATAAAGGAACATAGAATAAAAATTACCAATATACCAAAATTTTAAATGTAGAATAACTCCAATATAAATAAAATATATAAAAACACATATGGTTTCGTTCGAGCTGTTCTTGAACATAAAAGGAATACACTAATTAATAAACAGGTTTTGATTCGAACGGATTGTGTAACTCATGGACATACATTAAATGTTTTAAAGGGGCAAATATGAAAAAAAACATGCTAAAAGAACACGATAACTGAATCAAACTAAATTTCCAATACTAATTGATTGGGCAAAGTCTCAATGGTAACAGATGGTGTTATTCATGAGGCTATAAGAGGTTTTTTATTGAGTCAAATAAAAAAAAAATATAATAAACATATCGATAACCTAATTACACCAACATGGGCGTAATTAATGATTTAACAAGACCACAGTTTTAGAAAATTGTGAAGGTCTTGGCATAGGCATATGCTAGAGCGCATGTAATTTTTTTTTTGACAAAACGGTTTCCTGGTTATTTTAACATACTATAATTCTTGACGGATGCTATTTTTGATGAATGTCAATTTTGACAGATTATCTTTGATGTGTTTTTTGACAGATAGCGCTATTTTCGGCAAATGTCATTTTTAAATACCTTAACTGGCAGATGCTATTTTTATTAGTTATTTAAGATGTATTTTAGCCAATCATAGCGCTGTTAAGCGCCGTAAAGATCTGTAAAAAATGTGATCTGGATCAAGTCATGATGTTATTGACAGCATTTTAACCGTGGTTTTGAAGGAGTTAAAGGCAATAATCTATTGGTTGACACTAGTGACACTGACAAGTGAAAAGTGATAGTGTTTCTCGTTAAATGAAATGTATTTTTTAAAGAATTTTTGCGTCCTGCAATAAACTTTAATTATTTAACTTTAATATCTATACTAATATTTTCAACTTCTAGCCTTTATGTGGCTAATATAAGCGAAGAAAATAATGACGTCATCATAACAGCGCTTAAAAGGCAAGCTTATAATAATTTAAGATCCCACAGCATGATTTCTTCGTTTATCTGTCT
>JAHBCN010006763.1:0-46797 GCA_019359885.1 Listronotus oregonensis
CCTTAACTCGTTTGAACCCAAAAAGGCCCAGAAAAAGCAGACAGATTCGAGTTTTCCCCCAAAAAAAAACCCCTTTTCCTTAAAATGAACACCCTGTCTGTCCTGTTTCCATATAAAAGGGTGGCCTTATTAATAATCCTTCTCACTTTTGGACCGCGATAAAGGGGTCTTCTTTTTAATAGATGTTGGGTTTCTCCGAAAATTAACCAATATTTTTTTTCAATACGCTACTAAAAAAGCAAAATAAAGTGTCACCTCTTTTTTCCCCCTTTACAAACTGCCTGCAGAGGTTTTCCTTTCCCTTTAAAATTTTAATAAACTTTCTTTAACTTTCTTAAGACACCCATGATAGGATTGATTAATTAATTTTTTAAAAAAAATTTTTTAAAAGTTGAACAATTTGTACTTCTTGCCCCCTTTATCTACATACCTTTAAAAAATTTTTTAAAAAAACTCACTCTGCTAAAACCAAATGCTTAATGCGGCTAAAAATTTTTTTGGGAAAAAAAAACTGAGTGGTAGTGATTAGGCTAAAACTTGATCTTTTCTTTTTTTAGCCAAGATAAAAATTATTAAAATATCTTAAAAAAAAAATATTTAATATCTAAATATAACCCCTTAAAAAAACCACATGATCTAAACCCCCCAAAAAATGTCTAATAAAAAAGATCCTAAAATCTTCAATTAATGTTAACATTCTTTCACGAATAAAAAAAAGCGGACAGTTTAGTTAAATTAGAAATATATTTAAACTGCAGGCTTTAATATTTTAAAACAAAAAAACGTTAAATTTATCTGTGAATAAGTCATCTTTTGGGTGGTGTATGTTAGTCTGAAAAAATTGAAAAATGTACCCCCGGGTTTTTCCCCTGTAATGGCGCTAGAGTTAAAAAAAGTTTTCCCTATGTAGGCCTGTGCAAATTTTCAGTTGCATTACAGGAAGAAATTTTTATGTTTATAACAATGGGTAATGAGTTTATACATGAAGACAAATTTTTAAACTAAAAAGTTTAGAGAAGTATATTTTTTTAACTGAAATAATCAATTATTTTTTTAAATCTTACCTCTTTTTTTATTTCTAAAAATTTTTTTTTAATTTTGTTTTTTTAAATTTCCTCTAACTGTTTTGGTGTTTGGGTGGTTTAATTTACCCCCCCCTTTTCTTCTTTTCTTCTATTTCTCCCCTTTTGCTGTAATTCTTCAAGTTGCTCTTTATAGCTAAAAACTTTACTCTCCTTTTTAAAAATTTTTTGTCCCGTTACTGTCGTCTCCGGGGAAATTTCGCTTTTTCATATAATTCCCCCTTTTGGGGTTTAAAAAAAGGGGAAAATTCTTTCGTTACTTGACATATCTTTGGATCTTCAAAATTTGATCGTCACCCAACAGATTTGGTAAAATCACTTGCATTAGAGACATAATGTTCAATGCGTTTTCATATGTCTAAAATAAAAAAACAAACGAATTTATAAACGATTTTAAAGGGAAATAAATTTTTAAAAAAATGGGGTAGGGCACCATAAGTCTGTAATAATCCCGATTAATGAAGGATGTACAAAATTTCCCCCCCCCCTTACTTAATGATCAAACACTATTTACGCCTTTTTGAAGCTTTATATTTTAAATTAACCCCAACTCAGTAGCACACTGTGCTACTAAATTCTTGGGTTTACAATTAAGTTTTTTTTTTTTAATCCAAACCCAGGTAACATAAACGGGATAATGTGCAGGCAAAACTCCGCAACAGCAATTGATTGTGCGTCTTCAGATGTTAGCCCATCTGCCAAAAAAAAAGTTGTTATAAATTCCAACAGCATGGGCTGTAGGGGCCGCAGTATTTTCGCCTTTTTTTTTTTTCAAAATTAATTTTTTTTTCCCCCAAAAATTTTCCCCAGCTGCCTCAAGAGAGTTTAGATATTTTAGGTCCATTAAACCCTTTTTAAAATTTTTTTTTACTATCTTTTAAAAAATTTCTTGCGAATTGGGGGTTTTTTTTGGGTACAAAACAGAGAAGATAATTGCCTTTTTTAAAAAAGGTTCAGTTCTGTTGCCTATTTTTTTTGGATTTGCTAGAAGTTTTTTCACAAACTGGGTGGGCTAAAGGGAAAACCCAAAAAAATTTTAAAAAAAAAAACCCTAAAACCCTGTAGCAATAAAGCCAAACAAAAGGGTTTTTGAATTATTTATCTAATGTTTAAAGGCCGCATTACTAAACATGTTTAAAATTTCCCTTTTCTGGCTTCTATGCGTTAATTAAAAAAACAATGGAAAGTTCTCATTATTTTGCTTATAACTTTTTTTAATCTTGAAAATACATGTTACCAAACTACTATATTTTTATATAAAAAAAATTTTTTTTTAAAATTTTTTTAAAAAAAATTTTTTTTTTGGATCTTATTAAAATTTGGGGGTTTATTGTCCCCTTTTTAGTTTTTAAAAATTTTAAAACCCCCAAAAAATTTTGTTTAAATATTTTAGTAAAAAATCTGGGGAAAAATTTTTTTTTAATTTCAAAAATATTACTCAAAACCAAATAACAATAAATAATATTAAATTATTAAACTGACCAGTCCAAGGTGCAAAACAGTCAATATTTTTAATTATTATTAAGTATTGGGGAAATTTTCATTTTACCACTTTTATTTATTATTCTTTTTCATAAAACTTAAAAAATTTTTTTTTCTTTAAAAAATTAATCTTTTTTATCCTTTGAACGTCAGTACTAATTTTTTTTACCCCCAACTTTTTAATTTGATTATTGCCCTCCTGTTAATCTATCTTCAAAAAATGGCTTTTTACCAATGGTTTTTAAAAAAAGGCTCTTAACTTTCGCCTATCTTAACTGGCCCTTAGAATTTTTTTTCCTACTAACCTGTTTCCGTTCATGGAAGGTCGCACGTGTGCCCCACCCCCAAAAAAGGACCAACTTCCCCCTTTTTCCCATTTAAAGACCTTGGGGTGTTTGCAAATTAAGGGAAAAAAACCTTCCAACTGTTAAATATATAAAAAAATCAAACATTTTTTTTTGTCTTAAAACTCTAAAAAATTTGTCTAACATAAAATTGGGATAGAAATAAAAGTTTTTTCCCCAATGACAAATAACTGTAAAAAAAAAAATATCCCCCGGATTCTCCCCATTTTATTTTCATATCCCATAAGTTTTGTGTGGTTTTTTTTTTTTAAACCCTTTTAATTTTTTTTTTTCTTGGGACAGTCCACGAACTGATCCCCAAGTACCAACTATATATGTCCACCTCTTTGTTTTTTTAACCTGTTAGCCAGTAGATCTCCCGAAGCCACTAACAACCACTGTGAGCTAACAAAGAACAGTTAAAATTTTGGCAGATCCTTTTTATTTTTTTTTAAAAAAATTGGGAAAAGTATTGGGTTCCTTTGGAATCCCAAATACTTGTTCTTGACATCCTAAGCTCATGATGCGATTCTCAACAATATTTTATCCAACGGTCTTCCCTTAGACATTGTTTTTGGGGGCCCAGTTTCCTTTTTAATCAATGTACAAAATGGCCCTTTTTCGTGACTTTACCAAGCTAATGGGGGGGATTGTCCGTAATGGCAACAACTCATATTCTGTTCTTTTTCGATCGAAAAAAACCAAAAATTTAAAAAAATGTATTGCATCAGTTAAAAAAGTCAGTAACCAGGGTTACTTACTAAGGTTTTTCTCCATGGAAATTGGCAGATTATATTTTTTACATAAAAAATTTTTTTTTTCTTCCATAACCAATTACCCCCAAAAAATTTTTGGGATAGTACTTACTCTCCACTCTAGTGTTCATTTTCTTATCCCAGCCCCCAAAAACCCTAATAAAAAAAACGAGGGTGGATAATGCAGATATTTCCTTCACTGGAAAGCTTTCTCTTATGGGTATTTTCAAGGTTTAGGCCCAAAGAATTGCTAATACTATTCCTTAACCCCTAAAAAAAAGGGGGTGACCTCTCCCCTTTTTAAAGTACATAAAGAGGCACCTGAACTTTCCATTTTTTATTCTTTCCCCATACAGTTTCTAGACTGTGGAACTTACTGCCCCCAAAATTTTTTCCTTCCCAAACCTTTAAATTGTTAAGTAGTGATAAACTGTTTTTACTTTTAAAAAACACCCAAAAGAATGTTTTTCCTTAGGGGTTTTAATACTCGGACTAAAAAAAAAATTTATTGGGATATTATATGACAATTTTTAAATTTTTTTTTTGTTTCTGATCCGCCGGGAATCGACGTAAACATTTTTAAATTATGGTAGGTATACTCTTAATGGGAAAATTTTCCATTTTTATGGAAAAAAAATGAAAAAAAAAATTTAAAAGGTTTAGTTTTTAAAAAAAATTTTGGGAAAATTTGCAGTATTTGGGAAAAAATTGGTTTTTTTTCCGGCAACATCTTTTTAAAAAAAAATTGATTGATATGACGTTCCAAGCCCCGGGGAACAAGGTTGATTTGGAAACTGCTGTATTCGTTTAAAAAAAATGATAGTAAATCAGGTGTTGTACGGCACTTTGATGTCAATTTATCTCTTTCTTGTACATTGTATTTTTTAAAAACCTTTTTGAAAACAAACTTAAACAGATTCTAATTGATTATCTAAAGTAAGACATATCTGTCTTACCTCAGAAAAAAAACAAAAAAATTTTCGGGGTTTTAAAAATAATTTTTAACAATAAAGAATCATCATTTAAAAAAAATTAAATTTATGGTGAAATCCCTAAATATTAAAAAAATTTTTTCCCCCGAGATTTACTTTAGTGTTTTAATCAATGTTGCCGGTGCAGTTTGTTTACAAGAACTATGCCTCCTTGCACTTTTTTGAATATTTTCCCCAAAAAGGGTTTGTTTACTTTTTTTCTATCCAAAATTGTTGATAAAAACGATATGTTTTAAAAATTTTTTAAAAAAATTATAAAATAACTATTTTAATTTTATTTATTCTTTGTTAACTTTATTTTAAATTTATAGGGTTGCCGTTTTATGGCCCGAAAATTTCATTTTATAATTTAAATTAAAAAAACTTCCAAAAAAACAAATAATGGGGGGGGTTTTTAAAAAAAAAAAATACTGTTGGAAGACCATCAGCAAATCTCAAAATTATTAATTTTGACAATTTTAAACATGTCTCAACTTTAAATTAGTTTATTTAATTCAAATTTGTTTAAGAATAGCATATTTTTTAAAAAAATAGAAAAACTGTGCAGTTACAACAACAATAAATATTATAAATAAAATACACTTCTCTTTTTCGTTTACAGTTTGAAATACTTTTCGAAACAAATATCTGTTTGTTATCGATTACTAAATTTCCCCCATGTTGAAAAACCCCTTTTTTTTTTTCAACTTGGCAAATCTGATTAGTAATAAGGATGCAAAAACCCCTTTACTGACGATATGGTTGATTGGGTTAACAGCTTTTTTAACCACTTTAACAAGATTTGATAGGGCTCCGCGTGAGTTATTAAATTTATAGTAAAGGTGCTAAGCATGCACTGGATATATGATATTTTTACTAACTGTGTAGATGATTTGAGTCCCATTCCATTCTAAAATAAATATTTTTTAAAATATTTTTTTTTTCAGCCCGCCCCCCTAAATTATCATTTTTTTGTGTTGGTTTTTATTTTGGGAAAAAAAAAATTTTTTTTGTTGGTAAATTATTGCTTTCTAGCAATTAACACTTTTTTTACATTTTTTTTTTAAATTTAATTTAATATAACAATTAAATATTTTTTTAAACATATCAAATAGCTTTTGGTACACCCCGTCATCTGAGTAGTCCTAACGATAGCATACCCAAAGCAAAACATGTTTTTTTCATGAATTCCTTTCAAGGACCATAAAGTGATTTTTTTTAAAAAAATTAACTCGGGGGGGGTTTTTTCCAACTAAAAAAAAAAAATTTTTTTTCCCGGCCCCCAAAAAAATAAAATTTAAAACAATAAATTACGACTCTACATTTTACAGCTTTTTTTTCAAATATTTTATAAATTTTACTTGGCATTATTTTTTATTTTGGGGAACACTCGTAATAAAAACAATCCACTTCGTTTATGGAAGGGGGAAATTTAAAAAAAGGATTAAGGATCTTCATTGTTTTACTACTAATAATAAACAAATTGGGAAAAAAAATTTAAAGCTTGACTTTTTTACATCTAATATAGAAAAGTAAAAAAATTTCTGTTTAAACCAAGGAATTTTAAAAGGGGGTTTTTTGGAAGGCCAATTTTAGAAAAAAATTTTTCCCCGCCGTGCGGGGAGGGGGAAAATGGGGGGGAAACGGCCCCGCTGAGTTTGTTACCATGTTATAAAAATGTCAAATTCAGACTAATTATACGTTCACCTTTTTTTTTTAAATTTTTTTGCACAACATTGTTGGTTTATAAACAAAAATTATTATAGAATTTTTTAAAAATTTTGTGTAATTTTGGGATATAATATCATCTGTTTTAAAAAATGGAAAGAACTGATGGCCCACTTCCCCCCCCTTTTCTATTTAAATGGTTGATATTTTTGGAAGTTGTATTTTTACAAAAAATCTTGATAAAATAATTAACAAACGATTTTTTAAAATAAATTTCAAAAATTGTATGATAGTTTCATGTACTTATACGAATTTTTTTAAAAAAAAAAGGACAAGATAGTGTAAATGAGTTTAATCTAATTATCATATTTAAGGATCGATAAAAAAAAAATAAAACGTTGACGAAAACACTTACTGCAAAACATCATCGAAATCGTAAAGGGTCAAGGAAAATAAAAACTTACCATAATTTGAACTGTGTTTTGGGGTAATACCATATTTTTATGAATTTATAATTTGTATAAAAAAAAAAACAATAAAACAGTGTTACCTTTGCAGAAAACATAAACAAATTTAACAAGAAATATAAAAATTTTTTACATAAGAATTTTTTATATCGTCAGACAGTCCCCCAAGGCTGAGACTTCAATACTAACGTACTGTTAAGTGAGGAAAAGGGCAGCTTATCTACCCCCGGGCCTAAATATTTGAAAAAGGGGAAAACTTCGAGTGAGATTCAGTCTAGACACTTTTGGGGATGAGAGTGGGAATTTGGGGGCCCTTAAGTTGGACTGAAAAAGGAAGCAAAAAAGTGGCCCCCCTGTTGCTCTGTTGAAGCTGTCAGGGAATTAGACTTGCCATTGCCAACTCCGGGGGGCAGAAGCCGGAAAATACCTAAAAAAATGCAACATATTCCCTCCAGCCCGTCGGGGGGAAAAGAAAAGGGGAAGTTTTTCTGTAGGTCAGTCACTAAAAAAAGGAGTTTTTTTTAATCTAAAAACCCCCCGCAAACAAAAATACAATCACACAAGGCAAAACAATCGAAATTATTACGGCACAAACGACAACAAAAAAACCGCTTGAAAGGGTTGATAAGACAATGGTAGGGCGTGGGTTTGGTTTCAAAAACCCCGCACCGTCCCCCGAAAACGGGACTCCGGCTCTATCATAAAATAATGTGTTCCCTTACCTACAAACTGTGTGTAGGTAGGCATCACATTACAATATTTTTGGGGGAAATTTTTTTACTGCGCAGAATCTAGGGGCCTCTTATGACAGTTATTTTCCCAGTGGGGCGGACATTTTTTTTATCGAGTAGGCCAGTATTGGGCCTTTTTAACCTTCAAACTTTCTTGGTTCAAACCCTCTTTCAAATCTATTTAAAAAATTGCGCATCTAAAATTTTAAAAGACCTTTATTTGCTATAATAGCAAGATGGGGCTTTTTATCTTATTTTGGGGGTTACATAATTCATCCCCGTTTGGTTTTTATTTTACGTCAATTTCCCGCTCCATTTAATCGATCCCAATAACCTGAAATTAGGTTTTTAAAAAAAGCACATTTAGGTTTTTTTGGAAGTAAACGCGAAAAAATTTTTTCAAACCGTTCCCCCCGACCCACGCGGTCACGTTTCCACATGTGAAGAAAAAAAAAGGGCTTTTGGGAAAAACCATAAAACGTCAAAACCCGGGGTACTAAAAAGATATTGTCGAGGGGGAAAAAAAAAACCCCCCACGGGGTTTTTCCAAAAAAAAAAATTTTGGGGGTTTTTCCCTTATATGAAAATTTGTTTTTTTTTTTTAATAAAAACCTTCCCAAAAAATTAAAAAATTTTTTAAAAAAATTCTAAATTTAGTCCTGAAAAAATTTTTAGGCCGTTTAAATCAATACAATTAAACTGTCTCAGAGGTCAATGATTGTTTTTTAACCCCCCCCCTTTCCCCAAAACCTTGCTCAAATGGTAGTAACTATTTTTCGACGTTTGCTATAAACAACAGTCAAAACGTCTGTAAAACCTATTTTCCCCTTCTAACCTGTATCTGTTAAAATAGCCACAAATATTTTGAAAAAAATCATTTAAGTATCTTTGAAAATATACATTAATCAACGAATTAAAAGTTTGTATCGGAAAAAGTTGAAAGACTCAAGTGTGACAAATGTTTTATGAAGTTAAAGAATTTATTTGCAATAAAAGTATTTTTAAATAAATAAACAATATATTATGAAACCAGGTGTTTCACATCACGAAAAAAAAAAAAAAAGAAGGTAAAAAAACGTAATTGGTTTAAAAAATTTAAACGATGTAATTTAAAAGTAAAAAAAAAATATTGAGTTGGGTGTTTAAACTTGGGAATGTAAAAATTATCAGAAAAAAAAATATTGGTAATAAAAAAAAAATTTGCCAGCAGTAAATCGAGGGGAAAACCCCCCCAGCGGAATTTTCATTTAAATAGGCGATAGATGCTCCCGCCTAACTCCTGTGTTATAACTTTAAAGTATCAGCTGAATTTTTTTTCACCGACATAAGCCAGTTGACATATGCCAAATTTACACAGCGGACATGTAACAGCCCATAACTTTTTTTTTAAATTTGGGTGATGCATCTGTTATAAGGAGCGCTGACTAAATAAAACTATTTTTTACTTACGGTTTAACCGTAAGTACACTAAATTTTAAAAGGATCCTGTAATATTTTTTGCCTACCTGATCGGGGCTCAAAATTTTTTTTTAACCATGTGTCACACTTGTCATTGCATTTCAAAAAAGGCTGCCCAAAAACTTTTTTTTTTCCAAAGGGGGTAGGTTTCCGATGTGACAGTTACAAATCAGCATGTAAAGACCCCCAGATGTGAAGAAAAGGGGGAAAAATTTTTTGATTTTGTTAATTTTTATCCGATTAATAAGAGTTAGGGAAAAAAGTTAATTTTGAAAATTTTAGAAACATATTTTTTAATGCTTAATATCTCAAAATCCAAAAAGGGAAAACCCAATTTTTTTTTGAAATAAACCAGATCAAACATTTAATATTTTACATAGTTTATCAGAATAGTATGAAGAACTGACTTTTTATTAAAAACGCGATATTATACATATCTACATTGTGTCGCAAATAAGTAGATTATATTAGTATAAATAACACGCCACGTAGGCTTTGTAACATCCTAGCATTTTGGGTTTTTAAAAAACGTTAAACAATTCTAGTGTGCCCTGGATATAAAATGGCGGGGGAACATTTGTTTGTTTTTACAAAGCCTACTTGGCGTGTTATTTATACTAATATAACCCATGAAAATATTTGCGGAACAATGTAGTATTATAATTTCGCTTTTTTAATAAAAATTCAGTTCTTACACTACTTTTAATAAACTATGTGAAATAGTAAATGTTGGATCTAAAGTTACATTAAATAAAAATTGGAGTTTTCCTTTTTGGATGTTAAGATATTAAGCGTTAAAAATACATTTCGAAAATTTTTAAAATTAACCTCTTTTCCCCCAACTTTTAATAAACGGCTCCCAGAAAGAAGAAGAAGAAGAAGGGGAACTCTTAATAACGGGGAAAAAAATTAAACAAAATCACAAATATTTTTACACCCTTTTCTTCACATCTCAACGTCTCACTTTGATAATTTTTAATCATTTTACCAAATTTTGGGGAAAAAAAATTGATTTTGACAGCCATTTAAAAATAAATGACAAGTGTGACACAGGTTTAAAAGGGAATTTCAAAGGGGGTCAAGTATGCTAAAAATATATACGGGGTGCTATTTAAAATTTAGGATTATTTCCATTTAAACCGAAAGTAAAAAAATTGGTTTTATTTAGTCAAAAAGAGCGTGTCCTTGTAACAAGTGCACCATTTAAAATTTTTAAAAATTTAAATTTTAAATTTAAAAAAAAACACTATAATGTATTGAAAAAAAAGGCTTTGATTGTATAATTTTTTATTTATCCAATAAAAGTTAAAGTTTATTTAATTAATTATGTTTGGGTCAATTGAGGAGAAATAATTGATGCTATTACAAGTATTATATTAAAGACCATATAAAAATAGTATTAAGTTAAAATATCTTGTTATTATGTAAATGATTCTATATATTTAAAACTAAGGGGAAAACTGTACTTCCTTAAAATCCAGAAATAATTTGTTTAAAGCTTATGTAATCCAGGAAAAATTTGCTATGTTTATTGCAATGGAAACTTAACTTGGGTTAAATTAAAAGTGTCGTACGATGAATACCAATATTTTCTTTGCCTTAAACAATACTGTGATTGGCTCAATATCGTGACCATTAGTTCAATGCGAGTTTATTCAATTTAACGATAGCTAAAATTAAAAACACCGTACCACCTTTATCTCGGTATTCGGGAAAATTCGGCGTTGGCTGAACTGAACGACAACAGGTTCAGGGTTCAATTCAATGGTTAAAGTCAATGCTTGTGTAATATAATGTAATATAAGGGGAAAAACTTGCTGGTTTCCTGAGGGTTGAACTCCTCGATACAATATTTGCAGGTAAGTTAAATTATACGATATTTTTCCATGTTTTGTTGTATAGAATAACGAAAATTTATCATGGCGCCATGGGGAATCTGGCTATCTCGTTTTGGGTGTCTAAACGATTTTTTCCCAATTATATTTGTATACAAATTTTCAGAAATAAGGGGTTTTTTTTACTGTTTTTTAAAAAATCTTTTTTATGATGGATGAGCTGGGTTAGGGGTAAAGACAAGTACTAACTGTTACCATCAAGAAATTTTTTTTTTTGGGAAAACAATACTAAAAATGTTTTCCCTGCGGTGCAAGGATATTTTAATGTAATTATTCTATTTTCCCGATAGAGGGATAAATTTAAAGGGGAAAAAAATTAGACATTGTAATTCCTCAAGGGACTTGCAAATACATTTTAAGGATTGTTTAGAAAAATACATTCAGGAGGAAAAGAAAATACACCAGATCTGATACATGTGCTTTTGGAGGTACCTGCTGATGATTTAACATTTTTTTTTTTAACGGTAAAGGGTTTTTCTTATTATACAGGATGGTCCAATTTATTTTTTTTAAAAAAAAAATTTGATGAGATGGGAGGCTAATGTTGGTCCTAATCAAACAGGTTAAAATCTATTTCGTTTTAGGACATGCATGTAGCCAAGACTGCCTTCACTGTAGCAGAGACCCGTGTAATGTGGCAAAGGCTCCAGGTAAAAAAGTAGTACTGTAAGCCTTAGGTCAGCAAGTCCCTTTGGGGATCTACAAGTCAGCAACTTCCTAAGACGACTTCACCAATGAGAAATAATTGTCCCCACCGAAAACAGAACAGAAGTTCATTTTAGGGGGAAAAAAACCTTTGGACGCAAGACTTCCAGAAACATTTTTTGGAATTCGATTTTAAAACCCTATTTAATGTAGTACAAATTAATTTTTAAATTTTTGTCAATAAAACACTCCTATTTAAACAATTAAAGTATTTTATTACAATAAATACTACATCAAAAAATCAACTGGGGGGTTGGGGGTTGTTTAAAGGGGAGACTCTATTTAAGATAAATTATAATAATTTTTTTCAAAAAAAAAATTTGATTTATTTTTAATAGAGTTCATATTAATGTAGTATACCCCCACTATTTGCTCCAGATTATACCTATTTTAATGAATCGGACTTTTCTTTTTCATTCAACATAGCCAAATTAAAAACCAATGAAATTCAATAATTTCTTATGTTAGTTTATTTGCGTTTTGATAATGTTTAAATAAGATCACAATTTACTTTCAATGATTCTTATGTTTGAACTAACTTCAATGAGATATGCAGAAATAAAAGTAAGATATTTATTTATTTAATCACAAATGTCATTCAGGTATTGCAAATACAGTCCCCCCATTACTCAATGTGCCCCCCAAAATTCATAATATGAAAGCGTTTTCTGTGTGTAAAAAAAAGGGGGCCCCTGTTACGGGTCCGTTTTGTCATCCGGTATATTTACCCATAGTTGCATATATCATTAGAAAATTTTTAGTTGAGAGGTAATCATTGAAAGAAAAATTTTTTTTTTTTAATATTTTTTTTTTTAAGATATTTAGTTAGCTACCATTTAACAATTTTTTTTGTTAGAAGGAAATGACTAAAATATATATTTTTTCTTGTGTGGTAGGCTACTGCCGCTCATCGTCTTAAGGGGCCCCAGCTTTATGATACAACTCTCTGATGCATTCCACTAATTATTGAATGAGAAGAATTTGGGGTCATGTAAATCTGTCAGTGGCCCCCGGAATATTACCTTTAAAAAAGTTAGCTGAACTGTTAATAAACAATAATAGTAATTCTATAAATTTGAAAAACGTATTTATTTATATCAGTGAAGCAAATACAAAGACAAGTTCGGTCTGAAAAAAAGTCTACCAATTATAAACCAATACATATGGCGAGCAGAATGACATTAAATTTTATAAACACAATCAGCCCAATTGGCAAGTCTCAAAATTTACCTGTAAAACCCCCATTTTATGCTCAGCAACAGTCAACTTTCCATCAGAACCATGATATACTGCAAACTTTTTTTAAAATTCTTCCATTGTTTTTGCTTCACTTATTTTTTCGCAAAATTTTTTTGCAACTTGTCGCTGAATCGGTTCTTGCTTTGTCGTCCTTTGAATGCAAATTTGCTAAGAATAAACATATATGTAAAGAAATGCTTATTGTCATTTCTGTTAGCGTAAAAAAAAAATTTGATTGATCCTTCAATCGAAAAAACCCCGTTTAAAAAATTTTTTTTTTGGGGAAAAAAAATCAAGTATACGTTATATTTTCTGTTTATTATAAAAGGTTGGAAAATGACGATGAAAAATTTTAAAGGGATGATTCTACAAAAAAAAATTAAAAATTTCAAATTTAAAATGGGGTTTTGGAAAATTTCCCGAGGGAGCTACGGGGTTTTAAAAAGTTGTCATACAAGGGTTTTTATTTAGTTTATTGGGTCTACTTAAAATACAGGGAAATTTAAATTCACATATAAGTCAGAGTGATTGGGGGTCAGTTTTTAAAATATCGGGGGCCCATATTGCAACCAGTGGCTAGGGAAAAAAGGGGTGGTTGTTATTTGGGCATTTTTTCGCCGAGTGTATTTTTTCTACCCCCTTTTTAAAAAAAATGTTTCTTTTAAAAATTTTTTATAAAAAATTCCCTTTAAAAGTGTAAGTGACGGTTTTCGAGATAAAGGGATTTTTTAAGGGCGATTTAAAGCAAAATAGTAAACAGGCTATGTAATAAAAATAAAAAGATGTAGTAGGTACCAGTAAATTTGTTTTTTTTTTTTGGCAATGGGGGGTAAAAAAATAACTACATTTTAAAATAGTATTTAAGCATCTTCCCTTTTTTTTTTTACATAGCTTGTTTACTGTATTTAGCACTGTATCGTCCTTTTTCGTTTATCTCGAAAGTCCCATCGATTTTTTCCAAGGGAACCTTTTTTCTAAAAAGTTCAAAAAACATAATTTTTTTTAAAGGGTAACAAAAACCGGCAAAAAAAAGCCCCAAACAAATAACTCCCCCTTTTTCCCCTGCCACTGGTTTTTGGGGTTTTGATATTATCAAAAAATGACCTTAATCACTAAACTTTACAAAAATTTTAAATTTGTTTTTTAAATAGACCTAAAAAAAATAAAACCACATTTATCCCCCTTAAAAAATAGCCCCCCTTTTTTTAATTTGGGCCTTTTTAATATGCTTTTTTTCAAAATCTTTTTTTGTAGAATCGTACCTTAAAATTTTTATTCATTTTCCCGGGAACCCTTTTAAAACTTATCACTTATTACCTTAATTACCCAATTTAATTAATTTTAGTATTATTTTTTTATTAAAAACTGTCTGTTATAAAGAATAAAAAAAACAACGACTCTGTATCTTTTTGATCTAAAAATACTTTGTAATGTTGTTTTTTCAAAAACAGTTTGATAAATGTTTTAAATTTTGACCCAAAATCAAAAGAAAAATTCCTACTGTGAGCCTTATAGAAATATCTACTTTTTACCAATTTGAGAAAAAAAATAAATATTTAAACGCTGTTATTTTAACTTTTAATTATCTAGTTAGTTTTAGCTACCTGGTTCAAAACAAAGTATATAAATGTTAGTTGGCAGGGGGAAGTATAAATAACTGAGAATAAACACACTTGACATATAAACAAGATGTTTCATTTAGTTCCAAGCAGATGATATGACAAAGGGTACCCAAAATCCCCAATAAACAAAAAAATATATATATATATATATTATATATATATATATATATATATATATATATTAATAAAAAAAAAAATTTTAAAATTTTTTCAATTTGCTTATTTCTAAACAAAGACAACTTTATATGCACTGTTTTACATACTAAAACTTTTATAATTCCCAAACCACGTCTGTTCCACATTTTAAAAAAGGGGTTGTTAATATGGGGTACTACTTTTCTATAGCTTGATAATTTTTTTTTTTAAAATTTTATAACTTACTTATTAAACTACTTCAATATCAACAGCACAACTGCTTAAGTCTACTTTGACACCAGAAAGAACAAAGCCTACATTTTCCCAGAATAACTTGGGGGTTTCCCCTTAACATTGTTTTTTGAAGGGGGGGGGCAAAAAGTTTTTCTAAATTTTTCGGGTTTTACTTTAGCTAATAATGGATAACAAGTTTTCACTATAGTTGGTAGAGGGGAACTTTACAACTAATAAAGTTTTTACTAAATGAACCCAAGAAAAAGTCCTGAAAGTAAAGACTGGTAAATAAAAATCAGGGTTTTTTTTCACCTAATATTAAAAAGTATAAAAAAACATTTCTGAAACAATAAACAATAGTCTCCGCTTGAAACCCAAAATTTCATATTTCAATATTCTATAAATAAACCTTTTTTCTCAAAATTTTTAAAAAATTTTTTCTTTCATAACTGTAATATGTATACAAAAAAAAAGATCAGAGTTAATAATAAATAAAAAAACATTGAGGTAAGTTGACTTCATTTTTTTTTGACTCGGGGGCCCCAAATTGGGGGCGTCCATCGGGAAAAAAATATATTTTAAATTAATGCCTGAGCCAAAATATTTGGGTTCAAACGGTCACTAAAATATACTAAATATTTTTAATTTACAGACAAAAAAACGCATTGTTTAAATAATTTAATTATTTTTTATAGATTTTTTTAAAAAAAAATAAAAAAGGAATTTAGTAACACACAAGAAACACATGAAAACAAACTCAAAAGGACAATATCTTTTTTTTTTTGTCAAATCATTTCAACAAGAAAAAACCCTTGTGAGAACCCTTGTGAAAAAAACATTTGACTATTTGTACAAAAAAAAGGTCTCCCACAAAAAGTAGTGGACCAAATACTGGAACACTGTAAGGGGGGCCAATCTAAGAGGAAATACGACAACCTATGCTTAACACCCACAATATGTCAAGGAATTTCTAAAAATATAATTAAACTATAACATCGATTCAGTGTTTGTATCCAGTGAATCCGTAAAACCCCACCTAACTGGGGCCCTCCACTTTTTAAAACAAATTAAATAATTTTTTAGTCAATATATGTCACTGGTTATCAGCTAAAAACCGGGATACTTTAGCAAACCAACCCCCCCTTTGATTTTTAAATGTTTAGAAACCACTTCTAAGTAAATTTAATCTTATTTTTTAGACCTACACAATTTCATGGGTTGAACGCATGATCGAGTCTATCACCTTTTATGATTCAGCGCATTTACTTTTTAGAAATAGTAAATCCCTTTTAGTCATGAACTTATTTAGTATTGACCAGATGATTGCAAAAGATACTTACCGTTTGAAATCGTTTTTTTTTAATAAATAAGGACAAGGGAAAATAAAAAACATATTTCATTCAAATTAGTAACACTTACCAAATAATCATTAATAAAGCCATTTTCCCTGAAAAATTTTTTTTTTAATGCCGTTTCCCCAAAACAAAAAAAATGAGTTTGTTTCCCTATCTTTTAATGTATTTAGATACAAGGCGTCCATACCTGTACTGCAGATAATACATTATTAAGCTCAAAAAATTAGGAAAAAAATTTTTTAAAAATGGCGTTTTTATGATTTTTTTATTAGCCTATTGCAAACCCCAAAGAAAATAAAGGCCAAAAATTTTTTCCCGTTTTTTTTGGGCCCCCGAAAAACCCCCTTTAAAAACAATTTTAAGTTTAATTTTGTAGGCCCGTGACGAGGCCCCAAATTTTCTATTGGTGGAATTTCTGCTTTGTTGTCAGATTTTTTTTATTCGATACCCCTTTATCAAAAATCGATATCCCAAAACTACAAAGTTTTGGGGGTTTTCCCTCAATGTCAACCTGATAACCTGTCCTCTAATATTTATTAATAAAATTTTTTAAATTTTTTAAAAAGGGGTTCTTTCCAAATTTCCCAAATTTTTTACTATAGTTATTATTATCGCCAAACTTTACTTGATATGAACCCTTTTTTTTAGTAAATTTCCGTTATTTTATTCAAAATGAAAAAAGTGTATTTTATTATTTTTCGAAACCAGAAGGGGCCCAGTTTGGATTTCAAAAATATTATTTTCTCTTCCCCAAAAAAAGGGCGATAGGAAAAACCCCTTTTGCTGCTGTAGGTATTGAGAAAATGCCCAAAGGTGCCTATTATTTTGTAAAAACCCCTTTTGATTAATTTTTTTGTTTTATTCCAATTGAAACTATTTGGTTGTCGGGTTGTTTTAGCGTAAAGTCAAAAAAACATTTCCCTTTTTGCATTTCGTTAAAATCGTACGTTTCGATATCGATTTTCCCAAAAAACCTTGGCATCCATGTTGAATTTGATTGGTTAGGGGGTGGCGTGCTATTTAAATTACAATGAAAATTTAAAACCCTTTTAAAAAGAAAAGTAAGGGGTTTGTTTTTTTCCGTTTTTTTGAGGGTTTTTTTAATTGTTTTTCCTTTTTTTAAAATTTTTTCACAAAACATTATCAATTAAAATTTGGGGAAAAAACCCCCATTGCAAAAAATTTTAAACTTATTATACCAATTTGGGCCTTTTCTATCTTCTTATTTCTCCACGGGGGACAATTTGAAGGAGAATAGCTTGAGAATTAATGTTTGGGCAATTTGCTTTTTTTAAAGTTTCTTCATAGTTTCCAGCCATGCTGCAGTAATAATGTTTCCCCTTCAAAACAATATAGGGCACTCTATAACATTTTTCCCAAAAAAAAAAAATTTTTTTATAACTTGATGTTAAAAAAAATGGCTGTTTAATAAAATATTTACCATTATATTTCGTTTACTCACACTTTGTCCCCAAAAAAAATGAAAATTCAATAAAAATATACATACAGTGACCGGCACAAATATGATCAATATGGGAATCTTTTTTTTTTTTAAAAGGGAAAAACGCAGCCTGCGGGCGGTGTTGTTCGGGGTTTTTATTGATAATTGGGGCCCAAAATTTTTCTTATTCAAGGTTACTTATTATAAGATTAAACAGCTTTATTACCTAAGAACCGTTTTTGACATAAAGAATTCTAGTGAAGTTTGTGGGGAAATTATCACCATTATCACCCATTTCTCAACATTGTCATGGTAACCTATGTTTTTTTGGGGAAAATTTTTTCCTTCTGGGGTCCCCCCGGGGGTATTATAGTAAAATTTTTTTTAGAAAAAAAAAGGGGATATTTACAAACACAACTTATAAAACGTATTTTGTTAAACTTATTTATATCATATTTTTTTAAAAAAAACTGGGGTATAAAAAAATTAAACAATAAAATTTTAATTTATTTATTTCTTAGAGAAAACGATTTCCAAAATTTCTAAATGTAAATGTTTTAAATATAGATCTATGCATGTTAGATTTTTTCTAAAAAAAAATTTTTTTTCCACTTTGGTAGAGTAAACAAAATCATAAAAAAAATATTACATACAATTTTTTTTCATGAATATAAAAAATTTTAAAAAAAAAGGGAAACCCCTTAACCCCAGGTTTTATGGGGCATAGTTTCATGGTAGACTTTTTGAAATAAAATTTTCTACCAGTTTTAGTAAAGAAAACTCAATATTCAAAATAATGTAAGATATATTACACCCAAAAAATGGAGCTTCTTTTTAAACCAAAAAATTAAAAAAAAAAAAATTTTGGGCCCCCCCAAAGCAAATGTTATAAAAATACGTAGCCCCCTTTGGGAGACTTAATGCTGAAAAAAATTTCTCCCGTTTTAGTAAAGTAAATAGTATTCGAAAGTTATATAAGATATATTACACCCGGGAAACTGATGCTTCTATTTTAATAAAATTAGAAAAAAAAGTTTGAACCACCCTTTAAAGGGGGGCCCCTTTTCCCCATGTTAAATCCCCAAAAAACATTACTGTTTTTTTAGACCACGGTACTCAAAAAACTTGGCAAAATAAGAAAAGGATCACCTTTTTTACATAAATAAGACATGTTTTTTTCCCCGTAAAGACATAAAAAAAAAAAAAAAAAAAAAAAGTTTTTTTTTAAAAAAACAAGGTTGAAAACCACTTAAGAATTGAGTTGGTTTTTTTCGGTTTTTAAAAATTTAAAATTTTTTTCGGTATAAACATTTTTTTCCCATTACAACTCTTTACTGTGATTTATAGACATTTAGTAGTAACCAAGTAAAAAAAAATAATATGTTTTATTATCCCTTTTCTCATATACGTGGCTCTTTTTTAAAAAATTTTTTAATTGTTTATCCCATATTCGTGTATTTAGAACGGAGCGGGGTTAAAGATAGCTTAATTAAAAAAACGTACCTTCAAAGGACAGAAGACTGCGTGTTACTATGAAGTAAAACATAGCGACTTATAAGGAATCTGGAAAACAACTTTTCAGAATTTCAAGTATTTTCAATGATGGCCAGTTAAAAAAAACGGGGGGGTCGGCAGGGGTACTATAAGATTTGTCGCTTAATTTAATTTGCGTATTATTTTTTTTTAACACTTTCAAACAAATACCTTTTAAAGGCAGCCTTGCTGGTCGCCCGTGCGAACAATGTGCGAAAGAGAAACAAGATTAGCAGTATAACATCTCTCTCGCTCCACGTCCCCGATTGTCGGCAGGGAGGGTTACATACCCCAATATAATCATAGAAATGGGTTTTTTAATTTTTTTTTGGGGAAAAAATGTCGTCGGACAAAAAAAAATTTTTTAAACAGTTTAAACCCCTTTTTATTTTTTTGTCCGACGTACTTTTTTACCTAGAAAAAAAAATCTAGATATTTTTTTAGATATTTTTTTTTGAAACCGATATTATTATTGAAAAAAAAAACGATTTCCAGGGGGCCCCCTTATGTACCCGTATCTTCGTGGGGGGGGATCTAGGGAAAAATTTATGGGAACTTGAAATTTAATGCTGGCCGACGGTCAGCGCGAACTTGGCTATATAAATAAAAAAATGCCATACGCGAATACCTATTACCTTTTCAGTGAAGTTAATCATGTTTCAGACATAGCTATTGGGGCTGAGCGCTGACCTAAGCATAAAAAAAAAACCAGGGGAAATCCCTACTTACTCAGTGTATTTCCATCATTTATTATCTTCCTCAGTGTGCAAATTTTTGTTTTAAAAGGTGAGACATATTGTTTCGTTGAGTGTTTTACCCAGCACCCTTAAGTATTTTTCCCCCTTTGGGAGGGGGAAAAAGGGTGGGGAGGAAGAAGAATCACCTTTTTTTCTCGCTTAAAATGTATTTTTGAAACCTCCTCATAAACCAATTTTCGTTGAAGGGAGAGAAAAGGTTATGTGTGTTTTTTTTTCCCCCTATCCCTGAGGAAGTAAGGCTGCCTCTAGTGGGGATATGCTTGGGGTTTCTCCCCCCTTTTTAAAATTTTTTAAAATTTGGGTTTTTGTTAAGGGTTTTTTTGTCAATATATTATAAGAAATGAACTAATGTTATTAAGAAGGAAATTTCTTAGTTCAAAAAAATAAAAAATTCGGTTAAATTAAGGTTAATAAGGCTAATTCTGTTTAAAGCGTAGTTTTACAATTTCATAAAACCCAAAATTTTTTTAGTTTTAATCTGTAATGACATTTGACTTTTTAAATTTTTAACATATTTTGGGTAATAAGATTAATATCAAATAAACAAAAAAAATATGATAAAACTCAGTTTTTTTTTTAAAAAAACACATACAAAAATGTTTTAATTTATTTTAAAATATACGGGGGGGCCCCCCATCGAAAAACCCGGGGCGATTTCTTGAAAAGTGGGGGTTTGGAAATTTTGGGTTTTCTAACGTCGGTGGGAGAAGTCGGCTAAAATATTTTCAGGGTGGTGGCGTTACCCAAAAATGGTTCAACTTTTAAAATTTTAAAAAAAAAACCCCATGGTAGAACGTAAATCTGCTATCGGGCCATACAGATATTTTAACCTGGACTCAAAATTTTTTTTTCCAAAATTTTAAATTTTTCCCAATTTCTACCTAAAAATAATTTTTTTAAAAAAAAATGAAACTGCCAATATTTTTTTTTCTTTTTAATCTAAGCTAAATAGAATCATACAAATTAAAATTTGGGGGCCCCAAATAAAACACAAAAAAAAAAATTTTTGGGCCCCCAAACCCAAAAAAGGGTAAACAAAAAACCCCAAGAGCCAACTTTAAATTGCTTTAAAAAAAAAAAACTTTGAAAAATCAGTTTTCTAATTAGTCAAAAACATCTTCAATTCATGCCCTTTCGAAAAATATGAAAAACCCCAAAATTTTTTTAAAAAAACAGCAAGAGTTTTTGTCAACATCAAAATGGGCATTTTTTCCTTTTTTATCCCCCAAAACATTGTTTTTATGATTCTAGTATTATCTAGATCGGGGGTCCCCAAATTTCCAGCCTTGGGGCCCAAAATGATTACTCCAGTAAGTTCCGGGGGCCCAAAAAACCCTATTATCATTGTTGCCGGTGGTAAGAAGTGAAATAGTCCATGATAAAAAAAAAAAAAAGGAAAAAGTACACAACTTTTAAAAAAAGGCTGAAAAACGGCAAATCCGCAAAACCAACACTGCAATTTTTAATTTTCCGGTCTTTTCTGTAATTTCTGGGATTAGTCGTAGGTAGAGCCATGAAGATAACGTGAAAGACATCTGGGGACACAAGCGGAAATAGGTGTCCCTTTTCTATCGCTAACAGATGGCGCTAATAGCCGTACGAATAACCCGTTGGTTCGAAAAAATTTGGGGGTGTCTTCCACTTTTTTCCCCTAGATGGCAGTAATTGGAATATATAAAAAAGGGTAGTGGGCAACCACAAGTCAGTTCCTATGACACTGTTGCTAAATAAAATATTATACCTCCAAAACGTGTTTTGTGGTGTTTAAGTTTAAAACATCTTTTAACGTTTTTTTTTAAAATTTTTTCTTTTTTTTTGAATTATAGTATGGAAAAAAAGGAAAAAAATTTTTTTGTGAAAGCAGAAAATTAAAGATCAGTGGAACATTCAGTATTTCGTAATTGAGTCCATAACAAGGCGCTATGTTTGTTTGCAAAAGAAAGCATAGCCGTTCTTAAAAAAAATAACATTCGTCATTATGAAAAAAAAAATTTTCAAAATTACTCAAAATATACGGAAGTTTGCGGGGCAGAAAATTCGAAGCTAAGCGCGAATTGAAATCGCACAATGTTATTTAAAAAATCAAAACTGAACAACCTGCCAGCTTTCGTGGCTCTTGAAATTGCAAAACGTGGAAAACCATTCACCGATGGAGAAATGATCAAAGAATGGGAATTGCAGTAGCCGAAGAAATGTCCCCCAAAAAAGGGAAATTTATTAAAAACTGTCAGTATGTCAGCAAACATTTGGTCGGGAAAGGGGAGAAAACATCGCTGAAAATATATCCCCCCAAATTTCGACAAAAATGGACTTTTTTAGTGGTTTTTTTTGGCCTTGGATAGTCAACGGATGTGTCAGGGTACTGCTCAGGGGGTTTATTTATATTCGAGGAGTAGATAAAACCCAAAATACGAAGAACCTTTTATATGTATAGTATTCAGGGGCCCCAAATACTGGTATAGATATTTTTAAAGGAGTTGAAATGGCCATTAATCAAAGAACTTTCGATGGAAAAAAATTGAAATGTATTACAGTAGTATACAAACGGGTTTCATGACCCCCCGATGGCATGTTTACATAATAAAAGGGGGCCAAAAAACGATGACGCCCTTTTTTGCCGAAGAAGTGCTGAAAAACTCAAAAAATTTTTTTTTTAAATTTTTCAGAAATTTCGGGGAATTTTTTTAGTCATTTTAGTACTTCTTTTTGGTCAATGAATATAATATTATTTAATAAATGAAAAAAAATAAAATTATAATTTTTTTACAAAAAATTTTAAAAAATTTTTTTTAAAAAATTAAAACCTTAGCCATTCAAATTTTAGTTTTTTTGTTGATAATTTTTTTTATTTAAAAACCCCCCTTTTTTTTCTTTTTTTTTTCTACACTACCCCTCCCATTAACGTATTTTTTCTTTGACCCGGGTTTTTTTTTTCCCGTTCAAAGCAGTCTTTGTTTTTTAAAACATATGTTTTTTTCCCCCCATTTTAATTTGTAATTCCCCTTTTTACAATGCAAAAATTTAGTCAATTTTACGTATTTTTCCGAAATGGGGAAAATTTTTTTTTTAACTGTAATTTTTTTTCTTTATAATCTTTCCCAAAGGAGCGTGTGTAATTTTTGTTTTTCGCAGTTTTTGTTTTTTATATTTATGTTTAACAAATATATTTTTAGATTCCAAATTTATATTTTCTTTAATAATTTAACATATTTGTGTAATTTATAAATTTGTTTTTTTTTAAAAAATTTTTTCATTTTTGGGGAAATTTTTTCCAAAAAAAAACTTTTTTAAATTTAATTCGTTATCATAAACCCCCATTTTTTAAAAAATTTTCTGATGTTTTTTCTGATATAAACCCAGATTTTTTTAAAGGGTGTTGTAATCATTTTTTTCTTTTTTTGGCCTAAATAAAAAAACCCCAAAGAAAATGTGCAGACAAAAAAAAAAAATTTTGTTTAAGAAAAGTCACAGCTGAATGCACTTTTTAAAGGGGGACTTTTTTTAAAATTTTTAAAAGGCAAAAAAAAGGACATCTGTTATGATTAAAATTCCCTATAAATCATACTGGACAATCAAATATTTTATTGAATATTGTCTTTTTTCCCCAAACCGTTATTTTTCATCCCCAACCACTTAACAAACCCCTTTGTTGCCTTTACGTTTGATAACTTTTAAACCGGTTTTTTCATTATCTTAATTTTTAAATTAGGTTCATAAAACCCCCTTTTTTTGTTTTATTCAAAAAAGTAAACAGGATTTGTAAGATGTTTTTTTTAATTGTAAATATTTCCCCAGACCAGTTGGGCTGTATTTTTATCAAAAACCCCCTTAAATTTTTGGGGAAATTTTCGCACTGAATCACTTTTTAAAATTTTTGGGGTTTGAGGTTATCTTGATATGCCCATACACAGTGCTTAAAATTTTTTTTTTCATGTTTTTTAACCAAAAGGCTTCAGCCCAATTTTTATGTTTTTTATTATTATGGGTTTTTTAACAATTTTTCCCCAACCAGTTATATAAACCCTTTGGGGATACAAATTCTTTCCCATCTTCCCCTTTGAGTTCTGTTAACCCGTTCCAATTTAAGGCTTTTTTCACTATATTTTTTTTTACGTGATACTTACTATTTTGGGGTTTTTTTTCCCTGAATACCACCGAATCTAAAAAGATTTTTTGGGGTTTTTAAAAACCCCGTGAAGACTTTTTTCAAGACCTCAGCAATTTTTTGGGATGTTTTTTTTTTTAAAGGGGGAAAAGGGGACAAATTTTGGGCTTTTAATTTAAAAAAAATTTTTTTCCCTTGCCTTTCAAAATTTTTCATATCCCAAACCCGATTGGAGTGATTTAATTATAACTCTAGTCGCAAAATTTTTCCTTTTGCTGGTTTAAAAAACTTAACAATATTCTTTTAATGTTTTGAATTTTTGGATTCAATAATATTTTTCACGCAATTCTTTTAATTATAAAATTTTTTTGTTTTGTGACCTGTGTTGCCTGACGTCTGTGAAGCGAAAAAACTTTAATCTATCCCAGTTCTTTTGGGGTTGTCCCAAAAAAACGTAATCAAAGGTTTATCACTGAGGATTTAAATTAACCCTCCCCTTCCCTTTTCGGGGTTCCCCTTTAGATGAGACTTTTTAAAAGGGTTCTTTTTTAAATTTTTTTTTTTTGTTTTTAAAATTTTTTTTTTTTGCTTTGGGTTTTTTTCAAAAAGCAAATTTTTGGCCCTCACTTTGTAATTTATTGGGAACATTGCTTTAAAAAAATAATCCAAAAGTCCTTTATTTTTAAGGGTTTTCCAGCAATTCCGTCAGGCCCCTCAAAATTATTCGTTTTTTTCCTATAAAAAATTTTTTTAAAATTTTTCCCCTTTTATATTTTCCCCCAAATTTTCCCCTCAAAATTTTTACTACTTGAATCATTAAAAAACCCTTTTTTTGTAACGTAAAAAGGGATTATACGGGGCAAATAGTCGAAAAAATTTTTTTTAAAATTTTTTATTGTTTATCCTTTTATTTTGCGTTTTTGTGCTTCCTCGTTTATTTCGGTTTCCTCCCAACAAAATTTAATTTTTAAGATCCCTTGGTTTCAGTAGAAAAAAAAATTTTTCCTTTTTCTCCTGGATGTCTTTAAAAAATGTACAGGAGTATCTTCAAAAATTTAAATAGGTGGGGAAAAAAGGGGTTCTGACGCCCCGAGTCGTTTTTTTTCCCCCCTTTTTAAAAAATTTTTGTTTTTTTTTCTTTTTCACTAAACTCGACATATCAGAATACCTTTTTTGGATGACAGAGTTGAATGTTTATTTTTATTTTTAAATGGTAATTCTAAATCGATTTTCTTTTTTTCAAATTTTTGTTATGGGTTGAAAAAATTTTTATGTGCTGCTTGTGTATGTTTTAAAAAATTAATTTTTTTTTATATCTTTTTTTTTAAAAATTTAAAAATTTTTTTTTAAAAATTTTTTTTTTTTTTGTTTTTTTTTAAAACCCTCCCCAAAATTTTTTAAAGTCTAAATGTATAATCCATGGCACTAAATGTATATGTATTTATCAAAAAAATAGCGATCCCCACCATCTTTAAAAATTTTTTGTCCTTGAAAATAGATAAAATAAATGGTGATCCCCAGAAAGGGGAAAAAATTTTTTTAAAAAATTTTCAAATGACATTTTCCCCCCATGATCAGTGTAAATATGTTTAAGATTATATCATTTGTTTGAAAAAATAATACATTAGCATTATTTTCTTTTTAAAAAGTTTGGGTTTTTTTGCATAGGTCTGAAAAAGAAGAAACAGTCAATAATTATGACGCCCCTCAAAATATTTTTAAATTACAGGGTTTTTTATGCTCGTTAAAAAATAGTTTGTTTTTTGTTTTCTATGGTTGTATAATTTTTTTCCATCAACATATGAAAAAACCTTTCCCCCTTTTAATAGGTGTAAAGTTTTTTAAATACCGTATTTAGGCTGGACAATGATTTTGAATACAAATAGACTTTTTAAAAATTTTTTCCTTTGGGGAAAGCCCAAGGGGGCTTAACATTTTTTTTTTCCCAATTTGATGGACCAGTAAAAACCCCCTCGGTTGTTGAGGGTTTTTTTCACTGTGTTTAATATTTCTTGTGTGTATCTATATCATTTCCCTTTTTGGGGAAAGGGTTTTTTTTTGTTTCAAAATTTTTCCCCATACTAGTGCTGCACTGGAAATAAGCATAAAAACATATAACCTGTTTATATATTTATAAAAATTTATTTTTTTTTTGGGGATAAACTTTTGAAATATTATTTTTTCACGGAAATTTTAAAAATTTGGGAGGGTTTAAAATTTCCCGTTATTAATAATTTCCTTTTTTTTAATTTTTTCCCCTTTTCAATTTCTTGGACCGGGGAACCAAACTACAAAACTTTTAAAAACGGGGTTTTTTTAATAAATCCTCTAGATAAAAGCATGTAAAAAACATGACATTGCATATGCTAAACAAAGGTTACCCGATCGTCACATGCAAAAAATTTTTAAAAAAATATTCTTGGGTTTGGGATGCTATTTAAAAAGGAAAAATTAGCACCCGCAGGTGTCCTCCCGCCATATAAAAAATTTTAAAGGGGGGGATGGGCAAAAATATAAAACTGTGAATCAACAAAAAAGGTCATTTTTCAATCAACATGAAAAAAACCGGGGAATTAATAAAACTTGTTGTTATGAAAAAGAAATTAAATTAATGAATGAATTCGGTTAGTTTTTTAGGGGGATTTGGCTGAAAACACAGTAAAGAAAAAAAATTTAAACCTAAAAGGTAGAAAAAAAAAAAAGATGATAAATATAACAAAAACATTAAAAATTTTATCATGAAACTTTAAATTTAAAAAAAAAAATACTAAAAAACCCTCAACAATACAAAAAGGGGGAAAAATTAAAATTTTTTGATGATAATCCCATTAAAAAAAAAAATGTTAAAAAAAATTAAACGAGGACAAAGGGAACAGTAAAAAAATAAAAAAGAAAATTGAATGGGTGCCCTAGATGTTTTTAAAACAATAAAAAAAAGTTTAAATAGAGATAATCAATTTTTGGGGAAAACCCGTTAAAAAAACATTGTTTTGGTGTAATGAGGGGGATGTTGTGTTAAAAAAAAAAAACCCCCACCTAATATAAAAAAAAAATATAAAAAAAAATTTTTTTTAAAAAAAGCTTAGTTCACCGAGAACCCTTTTTAAAAATTAGTTTTTCGAAAACACAAAGAAAAAAGGATCAGGAAAAAACAAAAAACCCCGTAATATAAAAAAAAAAATCAGAATAAAAAAACAAAACCGATTTTTTTTAAAAATTTTTGGGACTGTTTAAAGGCATTTTTAAAAAACAGAAAAAAAAATTTTTTAAAAGTGTTTTTAAATTTTGTTTGCCCCAAAAAAAAAAAGAAACGCCCCCCAAAAATTCAAATTCCGAAAACTGGGGCTTCCCCCCAAATTTTTTGCTTTTTTGGGTTTTGGGGTTTTAACGGGGGGAAATTTAAAAAAAAAAAGCTTTAAATTTTAATTTAAGGGTTTCCCAAAAAAAAACCCAAGTAAAAACCCCTCCACAAAAAAAAACCGGGGGAAAATAAAAAAGGGGGGCCTTTATTTAAACCCAAAAAAAAAGGGGGTTGGGGTTTTTTTAAACCTTTTTTCCAAAATTGAAAATTACCATGTTCTACCCAACGTCTTTAAAAGTCGACTTAGGTTTTGAAAAAAAATTTAAAAAAATACCAAATTTTTTGGGGAGGAGTATTTATGAAAGATTTAAAAAGGGGATTCAAAAAAAAGGGGGGTTTAAAACCCCTTTTGAAAAACCCCCGGGAGGGGGAACTTTTTGGGGACCTTTGTGGGACAATATTTTGTATTTTGATAGTTTTAAAAATTTAAAAGCCCCCTTTTTGAAACACAAATCTTTTTTAACCAAATGGATTTTCTAACATTTTTTAAACACACCAATATCAATCGTATAATTTAAACTGGGACATTTTTTTTTAAAAATTTTTGATCATTCTTCATGAAAAAATGTTTTTTTTTTTTTATTTATAATTCCCGTTGCGTTAAGAATTAAAACCATTTTTTGTTTTGGGTAAAAAACCCCAAAAACTTTGGGAAAAAAATATATCCCCCCATAGTATTAAACAAAAAAAGTTTTGGGGTTGGGGGATAAATTTTGGTTTTAACTGATTCCAAATATTGATAAGACAAACAAAAAATTTTTTTAAAAAAATGGGTTATTGGTTTAAAAAAGGGGCGTCAAATAGAACATATATCCAAATATTTTAAAGGGTTTAAAAAAAAACGCCCCAAAAAAAGGGGGCCAAAACCCTAATCCCCTTTAAAAGTGAAATAACATGTAAAAATCAATGATTTCAGAAAAAAGCCCCCGGGAGTTTGTGGTTTTTTTAAAAAATTTAAACCCCAAAAAAAACTCATATCCCAAAAAAACCTTTTGATATACCAAAGGGTTTAAAATATAGTAATAAATGTAATTTGGAACAAATTCTATAATAAGGGGAAAATTTTTTTTCATGTAATTCCTGTTTTCCCCCGTAGCACCGGGTTTTTAAAAAAAAAGCCTACAAACTTTTCTCTTTCCCAAAAACACGATATAGATGAAATTTTACTTAAATAAGCGATAAAGATGGAAATCTGATCCTTTTTGGGGAACTTAAAAAGTCAGACTCTTAAAAAAAAATTTTCCTTTAAAAAAAAATGGTATTTGTTTTGATAATCCCCCACTTTTTCCATTAAAAATTTTTTAAAAAATCATAAAAACAGATAATCCCAAAATCCCCCAAAAAAAGAACAAAGGAAACGACAGCAAAAAAACTAACATCGAAAAAAAAGCATTTTTTTTCTGAGGTTTAAGCTGAAAAAAAACACCAAAAATTGAATTTTAAAAAATTTGGACTCATTTTAAATTACGTGTTGGTGCAATTTTTTTTAAAAATATTATTTTTTGGGTTTGTTGTAAGGGCCCAACGAGAAGATCAACATGATGAACTCCAGTTTTTTAAAAATTTGAAATTAAAAAATTTTTTCAATAGTCAGATATCAGTCATACACAAAACCCATACATTTAACAATTTTTAATAACGATGAAAAAAATCCCTATACAAACACAGAATTCCAAAAATTTAAAAGTCAAAATTTTTTTTTTATAGGGAAAAGGGAAAGGGGGCTAAAAAATTTTGGGGAGGAAAATTTTGTTTTAAAAAAAGGAAATTTTTTTGTTTTATGAGAAAAGAACAAAACCCCGGGGGGAAGGTAGATCTTTTAAAAAACCCCGGAAAAAATCAATTTAAGGGAATACCTTTTTAATTTTTTTTTTTCAAGTATCTGAAAAGCATTTAAATCTGATTACTTCTTAAAAACTATTTTGGCGCTTAAAATTTCAAAAATCTTCTGCCCCCAACAGAAAACTTAACGGTACACAAAAAAAAGTTTCCCTGGTTTCCAGAAAGCTGGAATTTATTTGCACCCCCGCATGTTTGCGGGAAAAAATTTTATTTTTTTTAAAAAGAAACATACCCTTTTTTGTGATCCCGGGGTTTTTAACACGACTAAAATCCCACCAAGTTCGTATCTGATCTCATCAAAAAAAAAAGGGAATTCCTTTTTGCTGTCATTGTCGCTGTGCTACAAAAAAAAATGATTCAATAGTCGAATGTCCCTACACATCAACCATAAATTCCAACTTTTAACCATAACGATGAAATAAGAATACCTATACAAACACAGAATCTGTACACATTACCAAGTCAAAGTTTTTTTATATGGAAGGAAGGGTGCTAAAGTGTACAGCGACAATGTACAGTTTTAAATAAGGGAAAATTTTTTTTGTTTGATGAGATCAGATACGAACTTGGTGGTATAGTTGTAGATCGTGTTAAAAACCCCCGGGATAACATCAACTTTAAAGGGTTTTTTCATTTACAAAAACTGATAATTTTTCCCCCGAAAAAAGCATGCGGGGTGAAATGAATTTCCCCGCAATACTGGACAACCGGGGAAATTTTTGTTTGTGTACCGTTAAGTATGCTGGGGATTTGCAGAAGATTTTAATAGAATAATTATGAATGTACCCAAAACCATTTTTTAAAAAAAGTAACTCAGATTTAAATGCAATTGTTCAGATATTTTACAAAAAAGAAAATTATAAGGTATACCCCTTTTAAAAATTGATGTTATGGGGGGGTTTTTTAAAACCCATCTACAACTATACCACCAAGTTCGTATCTGATCTCATCAAAAAAAAAAGGCAACCATTATTTGAAACTGTCATTGCGCTGTAGCTACCATCATCTTTTAGCACCCTTCCTTCCATATACAAAAAACTTTGACTTGGTAATGTGTACAGATTCTGTGTTTGTATAGGTATTCTTATTTCATCGTTATGGTTAAAAATTGTTGAAGGTTTGGGGTTTTTTTTTATGGACTGATATCGACTATTGAATCTCGTAATACACTTTCATTAACTTTTTTAAAAAAATGGAGTTCATCATGTTGGGTCTTCTCGTTCGGGATATTTCACCCACAACTAACCAAAAAAATATTCGGGAAAAATTGCACCAACACGTAATTTAAAATGAGTCCCCAAAAAATTTTTTTTTACCCCAAATTTTTTGGGGTTTTTTTTTTTAGCTTAAACCCCAACGAGATAAGAAATGCTTTTTTTCTGATGTTAGTTTTTTTTAAGCTGTCGTTGCACTGTTCGATTCTTCTTTTTGGGGGGGTTTTGTATTATACTGTTTTGTATGATTTTTTTTGATAATAATTATAATCCCCGGGGGAAAGTAAAGAGTTATCAAAAACAAATCCATTTTTTTTTTTAAATTTGGGGGAATTTTTTTTAAAATTGTTATGTTATAATCTCCTCTAAAATTGATCAGATTTCCATCTTGATCGCTTATTTTAAGTAAAATTTTTCAATATATCGCGTGTTTATTGGTAGATAGATAACGTTTTTGGCTTTTTTAATTTTTTAAACCCGGTGCTACTGTGGGGGGGAAAAATGTGAATTACATGAACCCCAAAAATTTCCCTTATTTATGAATTTGTTACCAAATTACATTCTATTACTATAGCGTTAACCTTCAGTATATCTGGTTTTTCGGGGGTAGGTTTTATTTGGTTCTAGTACTTGTTTCCCAAAAACCCAGCAAGCTACCAATGGAAATTTTTTTTTTAAATCGATTGACTTGTTACATGTTATTTCACATTTAAGTGTTTTTGGGTTTTGGGCCCCATGGATAATGTCACTGGATCGTCTTCTTTATAATGGAGTTTTAAATAGTCCTTAAGATATTTGGGGAAAATTTGTTTTTTTGACCCTTCTGGAACTCAATAACCTCATTTTTTTAAAAAAATTTATTTTTGTCTTATCAAATTTAATCGAGTTATAGTTTTAAAAAATTTTAAACCTAACACAAACTTCGTTTTCGTTTAATACTTGGGGATATATTTAGCCGAAAGTTTTGGTTCTTGACCTGACAAAAAAAAAATAAAACAAACTGTACTTAACAGTTAAAGCAATTATAAATAAACAAAAAAATTCAAGTACCTATTTATTTTTTCAGAAGAATGATACAAAAATTTTAAACATAAATGTCCCTTATAGGTATTATACGATTGATATTGCGTGTGATTATAAAAATGTTGAAAATCCATTTAATTAAAATAGATTTGTGTTTCGGGGTTTTTTAAATTCCAAAACTATCAAAATACAAAATATCTGCTCCCTTTTTATAAGCAGTCCAATGTGTTCCGGCCGAATTGTTGTCAAGGTTAATAATCCCTGATTCATTTTTTGAATCCAATAGGGAAGTCTTTTAAAAACTCCTCAAAATTTGGTTTTTTTTTTTAGCATAAAACTCTAATCGACGTTGGTTAAACACTTTGGGGGGAGAACTCTGGAATTTTCAATTTTGGACAACGGTTTAAAAAAAAGACCTTTTAGGGTTTTTAAAAAAAGGGCCCTTTTTCCCATTGCTATGGCTTCCATGGTTTTGGTTCGTTGAGTTTCTACTAGTTTTGTTTAGCAACTTCATTAAAGTTTTTGCTTTTTTTTTTTGGACTCCTAAAGCACTTAAACCAGAAAAATTTGGGGGTCAAGGGCAACACACCACCTTTTTTGGAATTTGAATTATGCGTGGTCGTTTCTTTTTTTTTTCGGCTGACTTAAGGGAAGAAGAGCACTTGCAAAGTTTTTTTTTCGTTTTTTTGCCTTAATACTAGTATTAAAGTTTTAAATTATCGGTTTTGTTTTTTTTATTACTGATTTTTTTTTAAAACAGACTTTTTTTTTTTTTTTGATCCTTTTTTTTGTGTTTTCACATGTTGGTTTTTAAAAGGTTTCTGAACTAAGCTTTATAAAAAAATTTTTTTTTATATATTTTTATTTATATATTGGGGGGCTTTTTTCTTTGTTAACACAACATCCTCATCATTATCACGCTAAAACTTAATGTTCTTTTTAAAATTAGTTTGCCCAGATAATTGATTATCATTTTTTTAAACTTTTTATTTTTTAATCTCATCTAGGTCAGCCTCATTCAATTTTTTTTGTTTTTGATTTTCCTGCTTTAAGTCCTCGTTTAATTTTTTTTTTCCAAATTTTTGTTTCTTAATGGGTTATCATCAAAACGAATTTCCGTTTTCTTGTATTGTTGGATGATTTTTTTAGTATTTTTGTTTAATTAAGTTTCATGATAATTATCAATGTTTTTTTTATTTTTCTTTTTTTTTTTTACTACCTTTTAGGTTTAAATTTGTTTTCTTTCCGTTTTTCTTGCCAAATCATTAAGTAAAGACTAACTTTTTTGAATACTATTCATTAATTTAATTGTTTTTTTCATAAAACACGTTTTTTAATAATCAATTTTGTTGTCTGTTGATTGAAGACTGCCCTTGTTGTGATTATTCACAGTTTTTATTTTTGCCCATCCCCGTTTAATTTTTTCATGGCAGCAGTGACACCTGCAGCTGCAAATTTTTTCCTTTCCCAAGTAGCATCACCGCTAGAGTTTTTTTGAAAAAATTTTCTGCATTGACGATCGGATAACACTTTGTTATTAGCATATGCAATGTCATGTCTTTTTATGCTTCATCTAGAGGATTTATCCCAACATCACCAGTTTTAAACGTTTCTGTAGTTTGGTTCCGGTCCCAGAAATTGTAACCGGGAAAATTTTAATCAAATGGTAGCTTATTAATAACAAATTTCAAAAGTCTCCGTTTTAATATCATTAAAGATATATTTCATGTTTATCCAAGAAAACTAAATTTTACTAAATATATAAAAAGAGTTTATTTTTTATGCATTTAGTCAGCCAGTATGAAGAAGAAGAAAAAAAAAAATTTTCCAATCGGAACATGATAGATACACAAATATTAAAACAGTGTTTTATTACCATCAACAATCCGGGATTTCACGGTCCATCAAATTGTGGAAAAACAAATGTTATGTTAAGCCTGTTGGAACATCCCAATGGACAAATTTAAAAATTTTATTTTATTCAAAACATTGTACCAGCCTAAATCAGTATTTGAAAAACCTGACACCTATTAAAGGGGGTTATTTCATATAGTAATGATGAAGAAATTATACAACCATCAAACAAAATCAAACTCAATTTTTTTTTTGATGACGTGCTTGTAGTAAAAAAGCAATTAAAATATTTTAGCATGGGGGATAATAAAATTGACTGTTTCTATCTTTGTCGACCTACTAAAAACCCAAAATTTAATAAGAATAATGCTAATGTATTATATTATTCAAACAAATGATATGAATCTTTAAAAATATTTACACTGATCATGTGGGTACTGAAGTCATTTGACAATTTTAAAATATTTGTTCCATTGGGAGATCACCATTTGGTTTTTATCTATTTTCAAGGACAATAACTTAATGATGGTCGGTATCGCATGGTTTTGATAAATACATATACATTTAGTGCTTCTGGGATTTAATTTGACTTTAAAGTTTGGATGGCTCCCAAAAAAAACAAAAAAAAAAATTTAAAAAAAAAATTTAAATTTTTAAAAAAAAAAAATAAAAAATAAATTAAGTATATTAAAACATACACAAGCAGCCTGAAAAAATTTTTTTCAAAAACAAAAAAAATTTAAAAAATTGAAAATCGACTAGAATTCCAGTTAAGATGAAAGTCTTCAGACTCTGTCTACCGAAAAGTATTCTGATATTCAGAGTTTATGAAAAGATATAATGAAAAAAATTTTAAACAAGCAGGAAAAGAACGACCAGTAGCGTCAGAACCTATCTTACTTTACATAAATTAAATAGAAGATCTCCGAAATTTCTAAGACAGTACCACGGGGAAAAAGGGGAAAAATTTTTCTTCTACTAGTAAACCAACAGATCTTAGAAAGTTAATTGTTAAGGGAGAAAGCCGAAATAAACGGGGAAGAAGCACAAAAAAACGGAATATGAGGATCAACTTAATAAAACAATTTTAGAAAAATCTTTAACTGACTATTATGACCAGTATAATAGCCTTCCTTTACGTTACATCAAAAGGTTTGTTAATGATTCAAGTAGTGAAAATTCTGATGGAAAGTTTAGGTAAAATATGAAAGGACATTGAAAAATTTTCTATAGAAATAAACGAATAGATTTTGATGGTCCTGACTTGGTAATTGCTGGTAAAACTTACAAAGGTACTAAAGGACTTTATGGATTACTTTTTAATCGCAATGTTCCCAATAAATATACTAAAAGTGATGCTCAAAACTATGCTCGCATTTTGATGAAAACCAATGCAATAAAAATATTAAATCAAGTAAAAATTCAAAATTTAAAAAATTTATTGAACCTCTATTAAAGTCATCATCAATTGAAGGAACCAGTAAAGAAGGTGACGGCTAATTATGCAACTCAGTGATAAACCTATTGATTACGTATTTTGGGACAATCCAAATGAACTGGTTGATAGATTAAAGTTATTACTTGCTTCACAGACGTCAGGCAACACAGGTCAACAAACGAAATTAATTTATAATTGAAGAATTGCGTGAAGCAAATATTATTGAATAACTAAATATGTCAAACATTAAAAGACATATTGTTGAAGAATTACATAAACCAGCAAGGATAAATTTTAAGCGACGTAGAGTTATATAAATCTTTACTGGACCTAATGCAAGCTGATTTGGTTGATATGAAAGAATATGAAAAGGAAAACAAGGCTATAAATACATTTTGGTTGTAATAAACTGCTTTTCCAAATTTGTCTGGGCTTTTCCACTTAAAACAAAAACATCCAAAGAAGTTGCTGAGGCTCTTGAAAATGTCTTCACGGTTCAAAACCAATCCATCTTTGTACAGATTCAGGTGGTGAGTTCACAGGTAAAGAAGTACAAAATTTAGTAAAAAAGTATCAGTAAAACACTATGTTGTATATAGTGAAAAAAAGCTTCAATCGTGGAACGGTTAACAGAACTCTTAAAGGAATGATGTGGAAAGAATTTAGTATCCAAGGTTCATATAACTGGTTAGATTTGCTAAAAAACATTGTTAATACCTATAATAATAAAAACATAGAACAATTGGACTGAAGCCTTCTGAAGTAACTAAAAACATGAAAAAATTGCTAAGCACTGTGTATAGTCATATCAAGATAACCTCTAAACCAAAATTTAAAGTAGGTGATTCAGTGCGAATTTCCAAGTTTAGAGGTGTTTTCGATAAAAGTACATGCCCAACTGGTCTACGGAAATATTTACAATTAAAAGGTACATCTTACAAATCCTGTGACGTATTTGCTTGAAGACATCAATAAACAAGATATTAAAGGTGGATTTTATGAACCTCAATTACAAAAAGTTAAGTATAATGACATCTACCTAGTTGAAAAGTTATCAAACGTAAAGGCAACAAAGTGTTTGTTAAGTGGTTAGGTTTTGATGAAAAAATAACAGTTGGATTAATAAAGAAATATTCAATAAAATATTTGATTGTACCAGTATGATTTATAGTGTAATTTTATCATAACAGATGTCCTTTTTGCTGCTTTTTAATATATTTAAATAAAGTCCTATTAAGAATGTGTCATTCAGCTGTGACTGCTTAAACATGTCGCTTGTTTTACTCTTTGTCTGCACAATATTTTCTTTGGTGTTTTCTGATGAGTGCCAAAATTATAGTTATTTAAAAATGATTACAACACCCTATACAACACAAGTCTGGGTTTATATCAGGAATGCACATCAGAACTTGATAAATACATAGAATTGTATGATAACGAATTAGCTGTAAATGATTTTGTTTAGAAAAAATTACAAGAATATGAAAATATTGCAAGTAACTTAACAAATTCTATAAATTACACAAACTATGTTAAATTATTAAAGAAAATATAAATTTGGAATCTGAACTATATTTGTTAAACATAAATATAACGGAAAGCTTAAAAACATGCAAAGAAAAACAAACAATTACACACGCTCTTATTGGAGATTATAAAGAAGAAATATTACAGTTAAAGCAAAACTATTCCGATTTAACAGAAGAAATACGTAAAATTGACTATAATTTATTGCATTGTCAAAATGAATTACAAATTAAAATAAGGGAACAACAACATATGTTTTCAAATCTAAACGACTGCATTGAACGGAAGAAAAACTTGGATCAAAGAAATAAATACGTTAATAGATTGAGTACGTGTAGAAAAAATAAAAGAAAATTGAAGGATGGTTTGCAAATAAAAACGATATCAACAAATATAACTAAAATTTGAACCTGAAGCTAAGGTTTAATAATATTTTAAAAACTTTTGTTAAGTATGATTTTAATGTAAATAAACAATAATATAATTTTATTTTGTTTCATTTATTAAATAATATTATATTCATTGACCGAAGAAGTACTGAAATGACTGAAAAATTCCTGAAATTTCCTGAAAAGTGCCTAAAAGGTCACTTCTTGCAGTTTTTCAGCACTTCTTCGGCGCAAGAAGTGACGTCATCATGTCTTTGGACCACTTATTATGTAAACATGCCATCAGGGTGTCACTGTAGCCCGCTTGGTATACTACTTATTACAACTGATGGAGGCAAAAACATGAGTGGGAAAGATAAAGGAGTGGTCGCTCTTGTGTCAAAGGCTGTAGAAAATGACGGTGGTTCAAAACCATTAGTCTTACATTGTATCATTCATCAACAGTCTTTGTGCGGAAAATGTTTGGATATGTCTGACGTTCTGAAACCAGTCATATCAACTGTTAATTTTATCAGATCTTTTGGGCTGAATCACCGACAATTCCGACAATTTATTGAAGAGATTGGAGAAACTGACTTACAGCGCTTTTTTGAACTTCAAGCAGTGATCGAACATTTTTTGAATGAAAAGCATCGCCCTCTTACTGAATTACAAAACAACGCATGGCTGTGGAAGTTAGCATTCTATGTTGATTTGACAAAACATGTGAACGAACTGAATTTGGGATTGCAAGGAGAAAACCAGCATCTTCCTGATTTATACACTAATATCAAATCATTCCGGAAGAAATTGAGACTGTTTCAATCACAACTACGAAGTAAATCTTTTTCACATTTTAAAACATGTGAAATATTCAGCCACACTACTGAGACTGAGTTTCCTATCGATTTTGCAATCGAAACTTTGAGCGCTTTGAAGATAAATTTTGATACTCGTTTCTCGGACTTTGACGCCATTGCGAATCAAATTAAGATTTTTCAGAATCCTTTTGATACTGACATTGAAACCCTAGCCCCGGAACTTCAAATGGAAATGATTGATCTACAATGCAGTGATATAATTAAGAACAAATATCAAAACTCATCTTTGTTGGAATTTTATAAGAGTCTTCCACTGACACAATTTGATAATTTGCATAAATTTGCTCGTGGTCTGTTTTCTGTTTTTGGTACTGCTTATTTGTGTGAGAAAACCTTCTCCAAAATGAAGTACACAAAAAAGGTTTACAGATCGAAATTAACTGATGAGCATCTTAAATCTCTTTTAATAATTGGTACAAGTAAAATTAGTTCATAACTACAAACTATTGTCAGTGGAAAATCTCAATTACATAAATCTCATTAGCATTTCATATGTCATTATGTTTGTTATAAGTTATGTGATTATTTAAAATGTATAAAATGTTAGTTGGATTCATTTCAATAATTTGTTAGTTATTATATACTGAAGTTAAATTTTCTGCATATTAAACATGTCTTTACTCATTACAATTCTGTGTTTCTTTATCCAACTTATCACAAAAACAATAACAATAAGCCTACAAGAATGTTATGAGTTAGCGGAGTTAGCCCATGACCATATCAATGTAGATGTCATGTTAATAATTATTCAACATAAAATTAGAATACTTCAGTAAACTAAATTTAATTTGCTATAAAAATTATTTGTTCTCTAAAAGGAGTTTTCAAGTATGCTAGCTCTCCGCGGCCCGGACAAAATCTGTCCGCGGGCCGGATGTGGCCCTCGGGCCGTAGTTTGGAGACCCCTGGTCTAGATTAAAATAAAATAAAAATGTTGTCACTTTCATGATTTTTCAAAAAGTTATTTTAGTTCGAAGTCAGAAAATTAAGAATTAAAAAAAAATTAACAAAAAATTCTTAGGGCCAAGTTCAAAATATCTGAGTGGACCACATAGCAGACGGCCCCACCTATCTCAGATTTATGTATGTCTACTCATGTGCCGAACACCTTGTATATTATTTCATTTTTAGATTCTACATAAGATTTCATGCTTCATGTCCTCTACCTAAAGCTAAACGTTTTTGATACATTTAAGTTTTTTACACAAATTTTTACTATGAGAAAGCCTTTATTTAATCTGAGTTTGATTTATTGTTAAAAAAACCTACTTTAATAATTTTTTTAAAAATATTTTAATAACTTATTATATGTTTTTAAAAAACAAGATTGAAAATAAAATTAAAAACCAGCTAGAAAACATTTTTTTTTTGTAAAGCCCCAATTTTTTTAATCCTATCTTATTTAGCATTAAAATAAGGGCAAGTTTGTATAAGGATGCCTATTCCGAAAATGTTTAATTTTTGGTAAATTATTACATAGTTTAATATTTTTATATGGCGATTGCTGATTTGATGTTTAGTTATACTCCTATTTGGTTAAAATATTTTACTCTTAGTTGGGTTATGATGGTGACATTTATATAGGAATTGTTTTTTAACGCCATTATAGTGAGCTCCGAGTATTATGGAGTCGCCATGAAAAATATTAAAGTGGCAATATATCAAATCCAAAAATTTTCGTAATGGACAACCTTACACAAACTTGCAAATATAAGATAAAATATAGATAAAATTATAAAATTCGGGGGTTTCCCTTAAGAACAAAGATTTTTGGGCAATTTTTTAAATTTCATTTTTAATCTTATTTCTTGAACACCCTTTGTAATAAGTTATGAGAATACTGTAAAATCTCCTTGAATTAAGGCATGTAAACATCAGTTTTGATGTAAAAACTTAAATATGTCAAAAACGCTTAGATTTAGGTATAGCATATGATAATGAAATTTGCCTAAAATCTTGTGTAGGAATCTAAAGATAAAATAATATATATGGAGTTTTATTTAAAATCATCTAGTTGACACCTACTTTTGGTATAATCGGAAGTGTCAGCAACTTGAAAATATTTTAGCCGAGTTGTCGCTATCGACGTTAGTAAATCTTTAAATTTTTAAAGCTTGCCTGTCAATTGCTGCAATTCGTTGTGGGACACCCACAAAAGTATTTACTTTTAAGTTTTATTTTTGATATAACCAATTACAAAATGTGTCATCTTCTAAAGCGAACTGAAGCTAGTCTTAAAGAGGATTGTTTTCTTTTTGTCGATTATGTTTGCTCATAAAACCCTCAGTTTGGATTTTAACTCTCGATAATAATGGTGGTATCTTGAAACAGTGCAACTTATTTGGGTATGTGGATATCCTGAATTATCTTAACTCTTTTTTTTTTTTCATAGTCATTTCAACACATAAACCTCCTGGCCTTTTAACAGATTCTGTTTTATAACTGGTACTTGGTTGTAAATCCTAAAATATCAAAGATGAATAATATTAGTATTGACCTATGTCCAGGGTTTTCTGTTAATTTTATATAGTTTACTAGCTTTTCGCCCGCGTGGATTAAACGATTTTGGCTTTTCTTGTTATTTTCCCGTCTCACAAAAAAAACTTTTATATTCGATACATGGAAGAATATTCTTAGTCAAGCCTTTTGCCAAATTTTATCTTGACGAGTCAAGGATAAAAAAATGAATGAGTGATCATGATTTTATTTTATTTTTTTTTTGAAATTAAACCCCTATAATTTTTTAATGATTATGACAGATATTATCTCTAATGACTAGATGCATTTGTTTAAGAAAATAAAAAAATAAATAAAAAAATTGTAATTGTGTTGTATTAAATTGTTATATTTTCCTTTAATAGGCACTTTATTCCGCTTTGGTTTATAGAATAACATATTATTTAAATATTAAGTTTTATAGATAATATAAAACAAATTTAGACTAATAACTACTCAAAAACATCACACACATCTACATGTTTTTAAAGTGTACTCAAGGGCGGATTGGGAAAAATTCTTATGGGGGCGGCCTTAGGCAGGATAACAAGGGTTTTGGGGGTATTCATATTGAAATACGCCCCAATGTTAAGGGGGTCCGGGCGTCCTCCGTCCAGGTTAGCCACCTGTCTGGCTCCACTTGTAAATTACAAATTACAGTAGGCCTACGTATTATAGCAAACCACATTATTTTTTTACAAATAACTATTGCCTAACCTAATACAATAGGCAATATAAAAAGTTGTCGATTAATAAGTTACTAATTAACATAACAACAGTTATGTTCTTCCATTTAACTCGTTTGTTTTTTTCCCTTTTTTTTAGATGACGGGGGGGAGCAATCGCCCCATTCGTCCCTCTCTGAATCCGCCTTTGAGTCTACTGATAAGCTTTAAATACACAAAAATACTTACCAACACCTACCAATAGTGGTACAGCTATAAGGTGGCAAACAAGATTTTACCTCAACAACCACAGACATATATATCCGGTAAACATTTTGGAATCAAATCAAAACTAATTAAGCAAGCCTTATGTCATTCTTAACATCTAAAAAGAAAATAAAATAATAAGTAAATAATATTTTTGCATAAATATAATTAAAGAGGTGAAATAGCAATGGTAGAGATTGAACGCTGTAAGAAAACACCGATACGTCATGGTCTCATATGGCAAACCCGTATAAAACCGTGACGTATCGGTGTTGTTCTAACAGTTCGATCTCTACTTGATACATTTTTATGGCATGAAAAAAGTATTTGTAAAAATTTTGGTAATGAAATAAAAATTAATAATTGTAATAGGATCTATGGAGAGAATTATGTCATTTATTCATCATATATCATATTCACCATGATAACTTTACGTAATGCTATGTATTAACTTATCCTTAACAATTTGTGTCAATTTTTTTATGAAATATAAATAAATATAGGTAAATATATAGAAATTTAACCAGTCAAGTAAAAACCTTTCAACAGAAAAAAAGATATGTACTGGGGCTTTAACAATTATTGCATAATTCTGTGCTAAAATGAATTAAAATATCTCTTTGTCAAACCTAAATATTTTTAAATCAATTATTGGCCAGTTTCAGGGTGATTTAAGGTCAAACCATAAACTTTAATTTCGTTTGTGCTGCTGTTGCAGTTCCCGTTCGCAAGTTAGACTTGGGCGGCAATGAAACGGCAACGACAATGAAATGTCAAGTTTAAAAATTGGCAGTTACTTTTGAAAGTTGTATCCGCGATGAAATATAATTTAAAAAAAATAATGCGAATTAAATTTGTACTTACCTTTTGTCATCTTTGGGTATAAAATAACCAGGCCTAAACTCTTTGAGTCATTTTAGTTTTGTATTTCCTTATAACCACTTTTACATCGTCTTTTAATGTCTTTACAGTTCATAACACAAAACGTAACAACAAAATGCACCAATTACATTCCATAAATATTTACACCTTTAACTAAACAAAGCAGGTTTGAAATATAAACAAAACTGTCGTTATTCCGAACACCAATGGCCATTTGAAATCCAGAACACCAACTGATTTGTTATCCTATATTCTAATAGGTACATTCGAATCTCAAAAGCCAGGTATTGCATACTCTTTGTCATTCCATAATGTAAACAAAGACAAATAGATGCGACGAGCATCACAAGGTAAAAAAAGGGCAAAAGGATAATCGCTCTTCTCGTCTCGGGCAATAGCCAAATATTTATAGTGGGACATTTTCCAGTAAAAAAAAAATATGTACATTTTAACACTGCCTTGTGTACGCCATATTAAAATAATTATTTTTGTTGTGAGAGTAAGTTATTTGGGTATAACAACTACATTTTTTTTTTTCGTTTTACAAGTTTTTTATTAAAAATAATAGGCTTGACGTTTTGGAGGTAAAAGTATCTATCTCCGTTAATAAAAGCAAATAAACATTTCGTTGCTTAAAACTAATTTAACAATATTTTAAAACAGTCAAAAATACCTAAAAATACTAAAAAAGTTAATTTTAAGGAGCGTTTTGTGCTCGACCGACAGTCAGTACTAACAGCGTAGGTCTAAATAAAAAATTTTTCCTTTGATAAAAACGCGCAAAATTCTTAAGGTGCGTTTAAATTAGTGCGAACACGAGCAACGAACGAATTGTTCCACGCTCGCCCAATTTAAAAGGCGAACCGAAAAAGACCGAACAATTCGTTCGTGTTCTCCATTTTCCCCACGCTTTCGGTAAATCCGCGAATCATAAAAAAAAATTCGTCTCAATGGTTTCGGTGTCTAGTTAGTGGAGCAATTCGCTCTTAGAAAAAAAATTTTTTAGGCTGGGGGTTTAAAATAATAAAATTGTATGTTTGCAGGTAAAAAATTTAAATAGGTTTTTTAAAACTTATTGGTATTTATAAGTCGTTTAATTAGACCAATACAGAATGGAGTGGGGCAAACGAGGACCCCCCTTTAATTAATCGTTATATTTAAGAAAAACCCTGTTTTGGGATCCAAAATCAAATTTGTACAAAAAAAACCAACAAGAAAAAATTTATGCGTGGTACATTTTTTCAAATTAAATTCGATGTGGATGAAAATAAAAAGAAAATAAAATTTTTCCCTTTTTTCAGGCGAGAACGAAAAACTGTCACAGACATTCTAAAAAAGTTTGTTTTTTTGGGCCCCAAATTATCCGGGGTTTAAAAAAATTAACAAAGCTTTGCCCCCCATGGTTTCTCCTCTTTAACAAAATTTTAAAAAAACCCTTTTCTTTTTTTTTTTTTTTTAAAGGCCCGCTATAACTCAAAACTGGCGCGCTAATTATACAGGGGGGAAAAGGGAATCAAAAATCTGTACACCAGATTACACAAAAAAAACATTACACAAAGATTACAAATTAAAAGAGTTCAAGGGTTAAAGGATTAAAACCCCCCCCCTTAACGAATTACACAAGATTCAAGATTCACAGAAATTTCCCAAAAATTTACAAAAAATTCCCAAAAAACTTTTTTTGTTATTAAAAACCCCTTTTTTATTGCCTTTAAGTTTTTTTCTATTCCCCAAAATAGTTTTTTAAAATTTTTTGTATTTAATTTAATTAACGTTAATTTATTTTTTTAAAACTGTTTTAATTTTTTTTTTTTTTTAAAGAAGTTTTATTTAAAAAAAAAAGTAAAAAAAAACAAAAAATTTTACAAAAAGGGGAAAACCCCAAAAAAACTTTTTTCATAAAAACTAAATAAATTTTTTTTTTTTTCCCAATTTAAAAATAGAAACTTTCCAAGGAAAATGAAAAAAAAAATTTTTAAAAAAATAAAAAAAAAAAAACTTCTTTTATTTTTAAAAAAAAAAAAAAAACCTATTGGAAATTAATTAAAAATATTTTAAAAACATTTTTTTATTAACATATATTTAAAAGAAAAAAAATAAATTTTATAAAAATCAAATTTTTTTAACACCGTTTTATTTGACGGAACAATTTTTCTTAAAAAAAAAAATAAACCAAAATTGTTCATAAGTTTATGACCGGGAATAAAAAATTTTTGCCCCAAAAAACAAACACACAAAAAACGTTTTTTTCAAGACTTAAAAAAAAGGGAAAAACCTTTTTCTTTTACTGTTCCCGGGAAAATGGTCATCAAAGTAATTTTTTTTTTTGTTTAAATTTTAATTGTAAACTAAAAAAATTTTTTCTTTTAGGGAAAAAAAAAGGGGAAAAAAAGAAAAAACAATAAAAAAATAAAAAAAAATTTTTTTTTTTTTTTTTGGGGGGTTTTTTAAAAAAAAAAATTTTTTTTATCAAAATTTGGGGTTTTAAGAATGTACCCCCCCTTTTTTAAAAAAAATTTCCCCCAAAATGAAATTAACTTAATTGGCCCCCATTTGAAAACAAAAAATTTCCCCAAAAATTTTTTGGGTTTTCCCCTTTAAAAATAAAATGTTATTAAAAATTTCTTTTTTTAAATATCCCTTTTTGGAAAAAAAAGGGGCCCGGGGGATTTAAATCTGTCTCAAACCATTTTTTGGGGTTTTCCCGCGGATAAATTTTTTTTTGCTGATACCTTTTTTTGGGGCAAATTTTTTTTAAAAAAAATTTTTTTGGGGTGTTAAAATTGTGACTAAATTTTTTTTATTGTTTGTTTTTAAATTTTAAAAAATATTAGGGTTGTAGGTTTTTTTTTAAACCAAGGGGAAAATACCCCCCTTCTTTTTTTGGAAGTTTTTTAAATTTAAAACTTTTTTTAGGAAGTTAGGAACCCAAAAAAAATAATTAACAAAAATTAAAAATTAAAAAATTTTTAAAAAAAGAAGGGAAAAATAAAAAACTATTTTTAAATTTTACAATGTTTTTTTTTGATGGGATGGGGTTTTAAAAAAAAAAAAGGGTTTTCGGGGCTTTTATTTTTTAAAATTTAGACACAAAAAGGGGAAAAAAATTTACTGGGAGAAACCCCTTTTTTAAAGGTTTAATTTAAGAAAGAAAGTAAATTTTTTTAAATTCCCTTTCTTTTTTTTATTTTTTAAAAAAAAAGAGGTTTTTAAACACAAGAATTTTTCTCAGAACGTGCAAAAAATTTTTAACAACTGTTACAATGGTATAGGTACCAAATTTTAAAAATTTTTCCCTTTATTTTTTCAAAAAAGGAAAAGATTCCAAAAAAAATTTTAAAAAATTTTTATTTTTTTAAATTTTTCCAGAAAAATTTCCCTTTAATTTTGTAAAAGGGGGGCCTTTTTTTTTTGGGGAAAAGGAAAAGCAGTTTCAAAAAAGGGTGTTTGGGGGGTCAAAAAATTTTTTAAAAACGGTGGGGAAAAATAGGGCTTTGGTTTTAAAAAATGGGCCATGTTATTTTTTTTTCTTTAAAAAATTTTTTTGGGGAAAATAACAAAAAAAAAAATTTTTAAAAACAGGCCCCGCCTTTTTTTTTGCTGCTTAATATTTACTATTCATTTTTAAAATGTTTTTTTTTTAAATTTATTTTTTATTTTTTTAGTTTAAAAAAAAATGAAAAGGGAAAATTTTTAAAATTTCCCAACCCCTTTTAATTTTGGGGAAAAAACAGGGATTTGGGCCCCCCTTGATTCCACTTTTAACATGAAAAAATTAAAAAAAAAAAAATTTTTTAAAAAAATTAATTTTCAAGGGATTAGTGAGAAATAAAAAAGGGAAATTTTTTCTTCAAATTATTTTGTTGTAATTTTAATAAATATATCTTTTTCCCTTTTTTTTATTTAAAAATAAAAATAAATACAAGAAGGGTTTTGGGCCAAAAAAATTTTTTACCCCAACATTTTTTTAGTGGGGAAAATAATGGACCCCAAAAAAAAAAAACGAAAAAAAATTCAAAAAAAAAAACGCAAAAAAACGTCTTTTCTTGTTCCAATGCATTTTTAATTTAATTTTCTCATATGGTTTAAAAAACACCCCTTTTTAAAAAGACCCCAAAAATTTTTTTTGCTTTTTTGCCAGAAAGGCTTTCCCCAAAAAAACAAAGATTTAAAAGAAAATGGTTGTTTTTGGGAAACAAGGTTTAAATTAAAAAATTCAGGGTTGGATTAACCCCGCGTGTACAAATTCTGGGGTTTTAATTTAAGTGCCGTTTCCAAAAATAGAAAATTATTGTTCTCCTCCCGTGTTGTTAATTTTAATTATACTTATTACCTTACTTTGGTTAAACCCGTATTTCCCATGTCGCCTAACCCTCGCCCCGGGGTTTAGGATAAAATTTTTTGCTGTTTGAGCTTATTTTAAATGGGGGTTAAAAAAATATTTTTTTTGTTTTTAATTGATATATTTGTTTTATTTTTGTTTTAAATTTTTTTCATTTTTAAATTTATTGTTTGCTCACCCCATTATTTTTTATGTAAAATTTATTTAAAAATTTGGGGGGTTTTTTTTCAAATTTTAATAATCCCAAATTTTATTACATGATAAAAAAATTTTAAATTTTTTTTAAAATTTTTAAAATAAATTTTTTAAAATTTTAAAAAAAATCCAAAAGGGGTTTTTTTTTTGGGGAAAATTTTAAAAGTTTAATTTAAAAATTTTAAAAAATTTAAGAATGCCCTTAAAAATTAAATTTTTCACTTTTTGGGGGAAAAAGCCATTAAAATATTTGGGTTTTTTTTTATTTAAAGGACATTTTTGGGTTTTAATTTTTTTTTCCCCCGATTGGGGGAAAAAAATTTAAAAAATTGTTTAAAATCCTCCCGGTCCAGACGGCCCCCTTTAAATTAAAGTTTAAAATGATCAACCTTTGGGGCTTATTAAAAAAAATTTTTACCAGTTTTGTAAAGTTTATATTAAAGTAAAATGTAATTCAGAAAA